>QARZ01039462.1:0-33205 GCA_013407115.1 Glycine latifolia
TATAACCTAAAACTATCTTAAAATTAAGATGTGTTTGCAACACATCACAACAACTTGAAGAGATCCGCTTAGAAGCCTATGAGAATTCCAAGATTTACAAAGAGAGAGTGAAGAGATCTCATGACTCTAGGATTCTTAGAAAGGAGTTCCATAGTGGCCAAAAAGTGCTTTTGTTTAATTCTCGCCTTAAGCTTATTTCCAGTAAACTTCGATCTAAATGGGATGGACCTTTTGTTATTACTAATGTTTTTCCCCATGGTGCAGTTGAGATTAAAAATGAAGTTACCGGCAAAGTCTTCAAGGTCAATGGTCACCAACTCAAAGTATTTCATGAAAGCCCTCAAGTGGAGGAGGAGCTTGTGGCGGACATCTCCTTGGTCTTGCTAATTTTGTGTGATGAAGCATCTTGAATGACATTTCGGGAGTTTCCTTGTCCCTACTTTTATTTGTTGTCTCTTTGTTTGCATTTCTTTGCATGCTCACATTGAGGACAATGTGCATTTCAAGTGAGGGGTGAAGGATTTCAAAAATCTGTTTTCTGGTTATTGTCTGTTTTCTGTTTTCTGCTTACGTTTCTGTTTATACATTTTGTTTTCTGTTTATCTGTCTGTTTTAGTTTTTGAGTCTGTATGTTTCTGTTTTCTGTCTGTTTATGTTGCTGTTTCTGTTTTTGTTGCTGTTTTTATTGAATTTAGGCACTTTTTCATGTTTTTCATAGAATTTCTAACTTGCATAAATTGTGAGAAATGTTAAAAATTTGGTTGGATTGAGAGGTTTCATGCTTGATGTGAATCATGATATGCTCTTAGCATATATAGTTTTTAGGATAGTTTCATTAGGAAAATAGGAAGAATATAGTGAATAAATGCTAGAATAAGTGTAAAATTCATTAGTTTTATGTTTATCATTGATTCTATGCTATTTTGATGTTTAGGAACAAGAAAAGCAAGAAAAGAAGCAAAATAAAAGAGCCAACTGAAGCTGAGATCTCGCGCTAACCGCGCTAGGGCCACGCTAATCACGCCAGAAGCACTGGAGGTTCACGCCAGTTGTGCCAAGCCCACGCTAATCGCGCCAGATACAATGGAGGCTCGCGCCAGTCGCGCAGACGTCACAGGATTTCTGATTTAGCTTAAAGATAACATAAGAATGATGGATTTTTAGGGTTTTATGACCTAGGTATAAATAGAACCTTGGTAGGACGCATTAGGGACATCGATAGACACTGGAAAACAGAGCAAAAGAGGCAAGATTAAAGGAATAGGGATTCAAGGCCAAGAAGAAGCAAGAAGAAAAGGAAGGAGGCAAGATTGAGGGGTTTGTGACTCTGCATACCTTAGCTTCTTTCTTTTCTCCTTTCTTTACATTGTATTAGGCCAGACATCATTATGTCTGGCTAATTCCTTGTAATTATGGTTTAGCCAAAAGCCAATGTGAACTCTGTGTTTCTTGAATTGAGTTTAATAAAGTTTCTTATAATTGTTTTACTTTACTTTATTCTTCCATTATTATATCTAATTAGACTTTATCAATCTATTAGGTTACTTAGGGCTATAATTCACAATAGGAATATTGGGGTTTTAGTTTCTGAACGCAGTAGAGTGACAGTTGCGATATTACCTAGGGATAGGGATAAAGGACTGCAGATTCTTATTATGCTAGCTTCATGCTTAATCTAAAGGGAATTACTAAGGGATTAGGATTCTTAAATTAGGTTAAAGGGTTAAATGACGGAGGAATCAAGGTTTAACTATATTAGAAAAGCATACATCTGAATAATTACATTAAATAGAGTTAAATTATCAATTCAATTACATAGAGTGAACTGCGGTGATTGTGCTTTACCATAATTATTCTTAAGTCTTGATTAACATTTAAATTACATTGTTTTTAATCTTCTTTTATTCACCACAATTAAATCCAAATCACAATTAAATTCTCTCAACAATTTTCATTCCTTCTCCAATATTAAGAATCATAAATTACAATTAATATTAGTGCCTCAATCCTCGTGGAGACGATACTTTCTTATCACTTTATTACTTGGAACGATCGGTGCACTTGCCGTGTCGCAACAAGTTTTTGGCATCGTTGCCGGGGATTGATTGCGTTAATTTTATTGTAATTTTGTTCTTTAATATTGGATTTTTTGTTTTACTGATCTGTTTTCTTTAGTTTATGCGAGGTTTAGTTGGACCTAAAGTTTTACAGTTTGATCCTGAGATAGAAAAGACTGTGAGAAGAAATAGAAGACTAGCCAAGCAGAGACGAGAGACAGAAAAATCTAATTCAAACAGCGAATTAGAACCAAGGATGGCTGAAAGATCACCAGTACAAGGGAGGAATTAATGGAGGACATTCTTGCTCCATTATTCACAAGACCCAATCCTAGTATAGTCCGACCACCAATTGAGGCTAACAAATTTGATATCAATCCATCATTAATTACTTTAGTGGAACGAAGTCAATTTGGTGGAGAAGACGATGAAGATCCACATAATTTCATTCACAGATTTTTACGGATCTGCGATACAATCAGACACCAAGGCGTATCAGATGATGCTGTGAGACTAAGATTATTTCCCTTTTCTGTTAAGGGAAGAACACTTCGTTGGTTAGACAGACAAACTCCCAACAGCATCAGTACGTGGGAAGACTTGGTTACCAAATTTTTCTCTCAATATTTTTCTATGGAGAAATACAACAGGTTGGTGAATGAGATCACCAATTTCACCCAGAACGAGAGAGAAAGTTTATGTGCAGCTTGGAATAGGTTCCAAGAATTGATCAGAAAGTGTCCACAGTATGACATGACTGTGGGAAGGAAAGTATGTATATTCTTTAATGGGATGACTCCAGAATCAAGACTTATAGTGAATGTAGCAGCTGGAGGTTCAATCAGATCAAAGACAGCTACTCAGACATATGAATTAATTGATTCACTGGCTTGCAATGAAAATGAGAGTATCAAAGTTCAACCAAAGAGGGAAGTTATCTATCTAAGAAGCAGTGATGCAATGCTGGTTGAACAAAAACTTTTATCATAGCAATTAGTAAGATTGAATGAGAAAATTGACAGGATGCAAGGTTCTGCAGCCCAAGCTTCAACTATTAGATCACAGCTACATACTTGTGAATACTGCCAGGGAGAGCATGCATCCAATGAGTGTCCTACTTTAGTAGGAGCTGATCCAGTGCAAGTTAATGGAGTATGGTACAATCAGAGAAATCATTCCAACTTCCAGAGGAATTCGAATTATGCTTCAGGTAACAATAATTTCCAAAGAAGAATTCAGGGAGGAGGTTTGGATTACAAATCCAACAATTACTTGTAGCCTCCACCCATTCCACCTAAGGAGCCATCAGAACTAGATAAGGCTATGTTGCAGATTATTTCCGATATAATCATAAAAAGCTAATTTTTCGGGAATTTTAGACCAAGCTTCTGACAAACTTTGATTTTCGGCTAATCCAGCACCAACTCATAAATGATTGACGAAATCGTTTCTGACAAGAATATCCAAATACCAAATCCGACCTCTATATAACCTCTGCAAAGTAAAAGAAGTTCTTGGAAAAATCAAAGAAAAAATCTCTTCTTCTTCTGTAAAGAATTCTTCCAATAATTTTTCTGACCCTAATCTTTTTAAAAAAGTACGCGCAGTACTTTTGTGCTTACGAGCCAAAGTTTTTATACAAGAAAGCCGAAGTATATACCACTGAGCATATTCAGGTTACTAATTCTTTCATCAAGGAGACTAATGCTTTCATTAGTGAGACCCGAGCTCATCACAAGAATCAAGATGCTTCTATCAGAAATCTTGAAAATCAAATTGGTCAGTTGGCTAAGCAATTGACTAAAAGGTCTCAAGGACAATTCCCTAGTGACACTGTTGTCAACCCAAGGGAACAAGCAAATGCAGTCACAACAAGAAGTGGACTTGTCACCAAATCTCCAGAAAAGCCTGATGTCATTCAAAGAGAAGTTGAAGAGAAGACTACTACAGTTCCTGATGAACAGGTAGTTAAAGCGCCTTTAAGTCAGCTAGAGAAGAAACCGATGGATTTTTCTCGTTTTGAGAAACCACCATATCCTATGAGGCTGAAGCAACAAGATCAGAGGCAACAGTATGCAAAATTTCTAGATATGTTTAAAAAGTTACATATTAACATTCCATTTATTGAAGCTTTAGCTAATATGCCTAACTATGCAAAGTTTATGAAAGAATTATTGTCTAGGAAGCATAAATTGCAGGAATGTGAAACAATAGCAGTTACTGAAGAGTACAGTGCGATTATCCAGAGGAAGCTTCCACCAAAGAGGAAGGATCCAGGGAGCTTTAACATTCCTATTGCTATAGGTAATGTTGATGTGGGAATAGCATTATGTGATCTGGGAGCTAGCATAAACCTGATGCCGTTATCCCTATGCAAGTCATTGGGAATTACTGAGCTAAAACCCACAAGAGTTTCATTACAACTTGCAGATCGTTCATTGAGGAAGCCAACTGGAGTAATTGAAGATGTTTTGGTAAAAGCTGATAAATTTATTTTTCCTGCAGACTTTATTGTTTTAGATATGGAAGGTAAGAGTGAAATACCTTTGTTATTAGGTAGATCATTTTTAGCTACTACTAAGGCATTAATTGATGTAGAGCAAGGAAAATTAGAGCTTAGAATGGATAATGAATTTGTTGTTTTTAATGTTTTTGATGTGATGAAACATCCCACTGACAAACATGATTGTTTTAGATTGGATATTTTAGATACATTAATTCATACAGATAAAACAGATGATCAAAAGTTGGGAGAAGATCTTGAAGTACTAGGTACAAATGAAGTACAAGAGGAAGTGGAGACAATTATGGAAGTGTTAGAGAAAAAAGAAGCTGACATAGTGAAGGAAACACCAAAGATGGAACTTAAGGAATTACCTAATAACTTGAAGTATGCATTTTTGGAAGAGAATGAGAAATTTCCAGTCATCATCAACAAAGAGCTGAAATCAGAAGAAGAAGAGAAGCTGTTGAAGGTTCTTAAGGAGCACAAGACCGCAATTGGGTGGTCTATATCTAACATAAAAGGAATTAATCCTTCTTTCTGTACCCACAAGATTTTGATGGAGGATGACGTGAAGCCTGTGAGACAGCCTCAAAGGAGATTGAATCCTACCATGAAAGAAGTGGTAAGGAAGGAAGTGGTTAAATTATTAGATGCAGGGATGATTTATCCTATATCAGACACTGCATGGGTGAGTCCTATTCAAACAATCCCTAAGAAAGGTGGGATGACAGTAATCCAAAATAACAACAATGAATTGATTCCCACTAGAACCATCACTGGTTGGAGGATGTGTGTGGACTACAGGAGACTCAATGATGCTACCAGGAAGGATCATTTTCCACTTCCATTCATTGATCAAATGCTGGAAAGGTTAGCCAGTCATGATTATTATTGTTTTCTTGATGGGTATTCCGGATATAATCAAATTCCAGTGGCACCTGAAGATCAGGAGAAGACTACTTTCACATGCCCATTTGGAGTCTTTGCATACAGGAGAATGCCATTTGGCCTTTGCAATGCACCAGCGACATTTCAAAGTTGTATGCTTTCTAATTTTTTTGATATGGTAGAAAAATGCTTAGAGGTTTTTATGGATGATTTTTCTGTTTTCGGATCTAGTTTTGAATCATGCCTGATTATTTTATCTAGAGTTTTGAAAAGGTGTCAAGAAACAAACATTGTTTTGAATTGGGAAAAATGTCATTTTATGGTTCGTGAAGGTATTGTTTTAGGCCACAAAATTTCTAAAAAAGGAATAGAAGTTGACAAGGCTAAATTGATGCTGATTGAAAAACTTCCTCCTCAAGTTAATGCTACTGGGGTAAAGAGTTTTTTAGGTCACGCAGGTTTTTATAGGAGGTTCATTAAAGATTTTTCTAAAATTGTGAAACCTCTTAGTCAACTTTTAACTAAAGAGAGTGACTTTAATTTTGATGAAGTCTGCCTTAATGCATTTAATGTATTAAAAGCAAAACTTACTACTACACCTATTTTAACATCACCTGATTGGAAGTTACCTTTTGAATTAATGTGTGATGCAAGTGCATATGCCATTGGTGCTGTTCTTGGTCAACAGAAAAATAAGTTATTGCATGTTATATATTATGCTAGTAAGGTTTTGAATGAAGCACAGATTAACTATGCAACTACTGAAAAAGAAATGCTAGCTGTAGTTTATGCTTTAGATAAATTTAGATCCTATTTGATAGGTTCTATAGTTATTATTTACACTGACCATGCTGCTCTCAAGTATTTGATGACTAAACAGGATGCAAAACCAAGATTGTTGCGTTGGATGCTCTTGTTTCAGGAATTTGACTTGGAGATCAAGGACAAGATTGGAGTGGAGAATAAAGTAGCAGATCATTTGTCCAGGATTCAGGAAAAGGAGTTACAGGATGGACCAGAAATGGTTATTAATGAATCTTTTCCTGATGAGAAAGTGATGATGATAATTGATATGGGTCCTTGGTTTGCCGATATGGCTAACTTTAAATCTGTAGGTGTTTTACCTGGAGGTCTTAATTGGCAGCAAAAGAAAAGATTCTTTCATGATGCAAAGAGGTATGTATGGGATAACCCTTTTCTTTATTTTAGATGCACTGATGGTGTTATTCGCAGATGTGTAGCTAGTCTAGAAGTGCCAAAGATTCTTTGGCATTGCCATTCTTCAGATTATGGAGGGCATTTTGGAGGAAATAGGAAAGTGTAGAAGGTATTGCAATGTGGATATTATTGGCCTACGCTTTTCAAAGATGCAAGAGACTATGTAGAAAAATGTGATAGTTGTCAGTGAACCGGTAATATATCTCGGAGAGATGAGATGCCTCTCAATAACATATTAGAGGTGGAGTTGTTTGATGTATGGGGAATTGACTTCATGGGACCATTTCCCAAGTCACATTCTAACCAATATATCCTAGTGGCAGTAGATTACGTCTTTAAGTGGGTAGAAGTGGTTGCTTTACCTACTAACGATGCAAAGGTAGTTGTCTCATTCTTAAGAAAAAATATATTCACTCGCTTTGGAGTACCAAGAGCAATCATAAGTGATGGAGGTGCCCATTTTTGCAACAAACAATTCTCAAATTTTCTTGTAAAATATGGAGTTACCCATAGAGTGGCTACACCCTATCATCTGCAAACCAGTGTACAAGTTGAAATTTCCAACAGAGAATTAAAGTGAATTTTGGAGAAGACTGTTGGAAGTTCTCGGAAAGATTGGGCAAAGAAGCTCGATGATGCACTTTGGGCATACAGAACAGCTTTCAAGACCCCAATAGGTATGTCGTCATTCCAGATGTTATATGGTAAGTCTTGTCACCTTCCTGTTGAATTAGAACATAAGGCTATGTGGGCCACTAAGTTCCTTAACTTTGAACTTTCTAAAGCTAATGATAAGAGATTATTACAATTGAATGAGCTTGATGAGTTTAGGTTAAATGCTTATGAGAATGCTAGATTATATAAGGAAAAGACAAAGAAGTGGCATGACAACAAGATCCGCCAGAAAGAATTCGAGCCTGGACAATAGGTATTGCTTTATAATTCTCGTTTAAGATTGTTTCCAGGAAAGCTGAAGTCCCGTTGGTTCGGTTCGTTCATTGTACGTGAAGTTTATCCATATGAAACGATAGGAATTTCTCCATTGGACAGTTATCGTTCTTTCAAGGTAAATGGATGTCGATTGAAGCATTATTATGGAGGTAAAGTGGAAAGACACACTATTTCTATTCCACTGAACTCACCTGAGGATTAAAGGTTTGATGCGTCAAGCTAAATGACGTTAAATAAAGCGCTACTTGGAAGGTAATCCAAGAAATTTTATTGTTTTAGTCGTTTTGTTTTGGAATTATTATTTAAGTTTTAGTTAGTTAAGTAGATGTTTTGTTTGAAATTAAATTTTACATTATTAATTGGTATGTTCTTAATTTCAGATTAGTTAATTTTAGAAGTTTTAGATAAAAATTAGTTTTAAATTTAGAAAAAAAAATCGGAAAAGCAAAATTATGGTCTAGCGCTGATCGCGCCAGACTAACGCTACTCGCGCCACTTACACTGGACAACCACGCGTGTTGCTTGGTAATGGCGCCATTCGCGCCATTCATACTGGACTGCAGCGCGATTCGCGTGGGAGTGGCGCGAGTCGCATGAGAACTCGAAACTGATTTTTAAAATTTAAAAAATAACTGAACCCTAAGGATAACTTCTTATCTTCAGCAGCCACGACCCTAGGAAGTTCCATTCAGAGTGGTTTCAAACCTTTGAACTGCAAGTAACTGCCTCAACATTCATAACCACCATAACTCCTCTTATTCTAAAAGTCTATAAATACAAGGCCATAGTTACCTTATTCACATACCAGTGCATTCTAA
Organism: Glycine latifolia; assembly: GCA_013407115.1. Taxonomy (NCBI): domain Eukaryota; kingdom Viridiplantae; phylum Streptophyta; class Magnoliopsida; order Fabales; family Fabaceae; genus Glycine; species Glycine latifolia. Next base: position 8,439 of record QARZ01039462.1, read on the forward strand.
CTCTGAGCAAGCATTTGAAAGTTCCACATTTTGTTTTTCTTTAAGTCTCTTCTTTCTAGAAGCACACTGTGCCTTCTTTTAGATTCTCGAGTTGTTCAAATGGCAAAGGATAAGGTATGCTTTCTTCTTCTTAATCTTTGTATTGTATGTTCTTTAATGTTTAGATTAGAAAGCATGTGGTTAGGATTATTATTGAGACTGATTGATAGAAGTTAAGGCAAGGACGTGTTGAACATTTCTGAATATCCAGGTTTTCCAACCCACGCGACTCGCGTGAGTGCTGGCACCATCCGCGCCACCTGGTATTTAGCAGTATCTATGTTATGCAGCCCACGCGACTCGCGCGAGGACTGGCACTATCCGCGCCAGCTGCATATCCATGAATTGTTATTTTATAATAAAATGGCTAGGGGATTGTTTAATTCTTTGATGATTACTCTAATCTATGCATGAATTAGAATAGCATGAGAAGCATGTTTAGACATGAAGAATGTTTGAGTCAATTGAGTGAATGCTATTTATTTATTTTTAGTGAGTAGATTAGAGTTGTGTCTGAGACTTCAAACAATTGAAATTCAAAACCTAAGTAGGAAATAAAATCTGGGAATGGTTGTTAATTATGTTAAAGATTTTGTTTCTTTAGAGTTAAAGATTTTATTTCCAATTGAAATGATAAGAGGATGTTTAGTATACCTTCTAAATTTATCATTGATTCATATAGAACCAAATAAATCTGGGAATTATTGTGAAGGATTTATTTGGATATTAATTGTCAAATGCTTGTTCAAGTTATACATGATGATTCTATATGATGTAATTTTCGTTGTTAATCTGAAATAAAGAAATGTTTGAGATATGATTGCAAGCAATCTAGGAATTCATTGCATATAGTTATGAACATTTTCTGAGTTTCAGGGTAAGCAAGTAGAAAAAAGAAAAGAAGAAGGGTGCTGCATCTGGCAGCAAAAGAGCAAGAACCACTGACTTCGATGAGATCAGATTCAAAACAATTGAATGTCAGCAGAGGTACGAGAACTGGTATGCTCCAAAGAAGGTCATTTTGGAGAAGATTATAGACTGAGAATTTCTTCCTGAGGATTCGCCAATTTTGGATGTAATCAACAGGAAGGAGTGGCAGACTTTGGTTAGTTTTCCTAAACCAAGTTCCAGTGCTATTTTAAAGGAGTTCTTGGCCAACGTTAACAGAGAAAATGTGGACAAGGACAGAGTCAGTTGGGTTCGAGGAGTAGAGGTTCCATTTAATCATTAGACTATTGAGGAATTTTTAGCCACTACATATTATCCATTTCAATCTTGTGCCTTCAGGAGCAATTTCTATAAGATGCAGCCTATCAGCAGTAAAAATGTCTTTAGAGATGACATGCCTCAAATTGCAGATGAGATAAGAAGAGGCATTACAGGGCTGTATACTGCATGGAAGGCCAAGTCTGAAATGGACTATGTACCTGAGAAGTTAAGGAAGTAAGACTTGACTGGGGAGGCAAAATTTTGGCACCAGTTCAATAATCACACCATTATTCCATCAACTAATCTCACTGATGTGAATGTTGAGAGGGCAATCCTTCTATATGTGCTGCTAGGCGATGACAACTTGGATATTGCCAGTATCCTGTCTGATAGGATATTGCACATGATACATGATGGTAGCAGTAAGTCTCTCATTGCTCATTCTTCCCTGATTTCTCATCTTTGTATGAAAGCAGGTTTAGAGATTCCTGATGAGGAACCTATGGATGTCAAAACTGCATCCGTCATGACACACAAGACATATCTGGCTGCAGTAGAGACTCAGTGGCAGGAGCAGTTGATTAGAGCCTCAAAATTATAACCTGAGGATATTGCTGAGAGGAGTCCTCGTGCGGACATTCCTCAACCTAAAGTTAGAGCAGTGCCACCACCACAAGCATCTTCTTCTACTGCTACTAGAGGGCCACATCATAAACTGATTTATGAGGATTCCCAAAGCTACTTGCAGATTCAATCTGAATTGAGATCTCAAAATAGACTGTTGGAGCATCAAAACAAGATGATGGAGGATTTGTTCAGACACTTCTCCATTGAGTTCACTCCTTACCAGCCACATGATTCAGCAACACCAAGAGTTTCTCCTGAACCTTCACAGCCATCAGCTGCGGCTGATGATACTATGGAGGATTAGGAGTAACATGGCACTTTAAAGGACACTATTTTAATTGCTTTATGTTTAATGTTTCTGTACTTTAATTTCATTTTGTTTGGCACAATTTGGTTTACGTTTAAATAATTTTTAAGTTGGACATGGTTGAATTTGCTTAATTTGGTTTTAACAAAATAATTATGTTGGATGGATGTTATGCATAAAGATGATTTTTTTTATGCAGTGATGTGTTTTCCCTTGAATAGAAAAGTGATTGCTAGGGACAGTAATGTTTAAAATCTGGGAATGGGGAACGCATTTTGCATTATTTTGAAAAAAAAAATCATAATTGAGATCTAACAGAATTTAGAGGATTTAGATGATTGAGAAATTAAATTTCTTAGAATACATGGAATTGATTAGAAATTAATTTGGATGAGATGATGTTAGAGATTAAGTTGAGAAATTAGTTTGATAATTAGTTAGGAATTCTCTTTAGAAGTAGATGAATAAAATGCTAGAGTTGTGAATAATTTTCAGATTATTGAATTGCAGAAATAGTGATAAAGTAGAATTAATGATGATTGTTTTGGAATTATGTATGAGATAGGTAAAGTATAGAATTGCATATTACTTGATTAGAATTATGTTAGTTTTTGTGATTGAAGTACATTGTGAAAAGAATAGATGCTTGATAGGAAATCAAATGAACTTAGCTTGATACCATAGCTTGTGAGGATTGAGCCTATACAGTATATTTTCTTTTCAGAGTGACCCCATTGTGAATAATACTCTAGAACTTGACTTGTTTCTCTACAATAATTGCAAGGTTGATATGATAAAGGCAGTTTATTCTTTAAGCTAGAGCCAAATGACCTTACCTTAATAATTTTCCATTGTTAAACCTCTTTGAGCTTATGCCTTTTCTATTCATTCACCTGAAACTTAAAACTTATCCTTGACCATCTTAATTGAGATTGGAAGAAGGAGAGTTAGAATCAAGTCTACTAGACATGAAAAAATATAGAAAGATGAATGTCCATAGAAAAGGGAAAGAAGAAAGATGTTACCCAAGAAGACAATTCTTGTTTGAGGTTGAAGTGCCAACAGAACAGATCTGGCAAAAATCAATTCTAGTGAAAAATCCAGTTGGGAAGTAACAAGTCTGAAATACCAGCTGGTGGATCTAAATATATTTTCTCATTCTTTCTGTTACAGTTTATTGAGAAAGGAAAAATAAGAGAAAAGAGAAGATAGAAGAAATAAAGACAAAGGAAAGATCAGATGAATGAAGATAGGCAAAAGAATAAGAGTGGTAAACTAGCTAAGTAGATTTGAATAATTCTAACAAAAATCCAATCTCAATTATTAGCTACTATCCAAATTATTCCTACTTGAAGCCAGGCCAAGTTACAACCTTGAAAAGACCTTTTGATTAACTCTGCATTTATTTATGTTTCTTAATTTTCAGGAACTTGAGAATATAATCAAGCATATGGTAGTATTATATCTTTGGAGGAATTGAGGGATTATAATTACCCTAAACACTTGAGTGATGAGGGAATTACATCTCTTGGTGAGGGGTATCCAAGTTATGATTCTATATTGATGGACTTGAAAAGTATTTTTGTTTTTACATGGAATTCAATTACATTTACTAAAAGTAGTTCTAAGGTTATGTATATGGTGATATGCTTGACCGTTGAATATGATTTCCACTACAATTAAGTTTTATTTTATTTTATTGCTAGGGACAACAATATTTAAATCTGGGAATTATTTGATATGCTGTTAGCATATATAGTTTTTAGGATAGTTTCATTAGGAAAATAGGAAGAATATAGTGAATAAATGCTAGAATAAGTGTAAAATTCATTAGTTTTATGTTTATCATTGATTCTATGTTATTTTGATGTTTAGGATCAAGAAAAGCAAGAAAAGAAGCAAAATAAAGAGCCAACTGAAGCTGAGATCTCGCGCTAACCGCGCCAGGGCCACGCTAATCGCGCCAGATACAATGGAGGCTCATGCCAGTCACGCGGACGTCACATGATTTCTGATTTAGCTTAAAGATAACATAAGAATGATGGGTTTTTAGGGTTTTATGACCTAGGTATAAATAGAACCTTGGTAGGACGCATTAGGGACATCAATAGACACTGGAAAATAGAGCAAAAGAGGCAAGATTAAAGGAATAGGGATTCAAGGCCAAGAAGAAGCAAGAAGAACAAGAAGGAGGCAAGATTGAGGGGTTTGTGACTCTGCATACCTTAGCTTCTTTCTTTTCTCCTTTCTTTACATTGTATTAGGCCAGACATCATTATGTCTGGCTAATTTCTTGTAATTATGGTTTAGCCAAAAGCCAATGTGAACTCTGTGTTTCTTGAATTGAGTTTAATAAAGTTTCTTATAATTGTTTTACTCTACTTTATTCTTCCATTATTATATCTAATTAGACTTGATCAATCTATTAGGTTACTTAGGGCTATAATTCACAATAGGAATATTGGGGTTTTAGTTTCTGAACGCAGTAGAGTGACAGTTGCGATATTACCTAGGGATAGGGATAAAGGACTGCAGATTCTGATTATGCTAGCTTCATGCTTAATCTAAAGAGAATTACTAAGGGATTAGGATTCTTAAATTAGGTTAAAGGGTTAAATGACCGAGGAATCAGGGTTTAACTATATTAGAAAAGCATACATCTGAATAATTACATTAAATAAAGTTAAATTATCAATTCAATTATATAGAGTGAACTGCGGTGATTGTGCTTTACCATAATTATTCTTAAGTCTTGATTAACATTTAAATTACATTGTTTTTAATCTTCTTTTATTCACCACAATTAAATCCAAATCACAATTAAATTCTCTCAACAATTTTCATTCCTTCTCTAATATTAAGAATCATAAATTACAATTGATATTAGTGCCTCAATCCTCGTGGAGACGATACTTTCTTATCACTTTATTACTTGGAACGATCGGTGCACTTGCCATGTCACAACAAATCATTGTTGCAATTGTTGAAGTGATGAGTAGGGTTGAGTAATAGAATTTAAGATGAATCATGTCTGATAGAATTATGCCTTGTGAGTTTTTGAGCCTTTGTGGATATGTTCTTTCATGTGTGAATTCACCCTTGTGCTAGATTACTCTATGTTTTGCCTTGCTTCTTTTGACATTCCTTGTTGCACATGCTTTGATTGAGATGATTTAGGCCTTCTTTCTTTTAGCCACTAGCCAAATAAACCTATCCTTGCGTTGATATCCATTGTCACCCCTTTTGAGCCTTTAGCCTTTTTTTTCTTATATAGCTCATTACAAACTAAAAAATGGAAAACCATATTATCCTAGCTTTAGGGAGGAAAAGGGCTTTGGAATTGTTTTGGGAGTGGGTTTCAAACAAGTGTGGGGTATTTTTATTTGCTTTTGTTTTGATTTGAAAAGAAAAATGAGGATGAGAAAAGAAAAGAAATAGCTTACAAAGCAAACGTTCAAAGAAAAAAAATGCATAAACAAGGAAAAAGAAAAGCAAAGAAAAATAAAAAAGAAAAAGAAAATGCAATAAAAGTTGTTATGGTTGATTTTCATCCTTGTAAATTCCTTTAAATCTCAATTCTTTGTTTCTAACCCTCTTTTAACTTGTTGGCTTGCTCCCCATTGCCCCTCTTTTCTCTTAAGTTTTAGCCTAAATATCCCTTTCTTATCCACCTTTACCTAAGCCATTCATTACAAGCCTATAAAGTCCTTTTGATCTTTTGATGCATGTGTATTTCAAGTTGAATGAATTAGAGTCTTGTCAATACTTGGATGTGCTAGTTTCATGTGGTGTTTGAGTGTAAACACAAATCCATACACATTATAGGAGGTTGACTGTTGCCCTTTGAGATATTTCTATCACCTTGGTACATTCTTAATTCTAAACTTAACTACTTTCTCACTTTGCACTTTGTGATCATGTTTTCATGTATTGTTTATTACCTTAATATCATTATCCCATTTTGCATCTTTCTCACTTTTGTGTATTGTTTTGATTCATAAAAATATGTGTGCCTTGTTCACACTTTTCTTTTAAATTTTCTATTTACTTTAGTTTGTAACTTTCTCTTAGTCTTTCTTTTAGTATTGCCTAGGAGTGCAAATGTTTAAGTGTGGGGTATTTTGATGGAGTGTCTTTAGTTAAATGTTTTTATATCATTCTTAGCTTATTTGACTTCTCTTGGACTTTTATTTTCCCATTCTAATTCAGTTTTTGTCTTAGGCAAGTTAGTGGGCTTAATTGCTAATTGTTGCGTATTTTCGGATTTTATGCTCACTTGATGTATCTGGCTTGTATAGGACCTACAGAGCTCTATAGAACTCTGAATTGAGAGTTCTTGTAGTCCTTGGAAAGATAAAAAAAAGATCTACAAGTTTTCCAGAAATAAGCCAAGGCCAACTCTGCAGTTTGGAGGGTCATTTTAGGCTTTGAAGTCGGAACCTCTGCACTTGTATTTTGGGCTGCGAGTTGGAGTTTTTGTTGGTGTAAATAGCATAAATAATTAGAATTGATGGGTTGCTCATGGCCCATTCTTTCTTCAGACTTAGTCACTATATATTAGTGACTTTAGGAGGAATTATTACATTACATTTCATTTTGCACAACAACTTTATTTTTCTCTTTTTAAGTTTTTAGAATCAAAACCCTTGTTCTTATTTTCTCTCAACTGTTCTTCCTTGTTCTTCACTGTTCTTCATTTTTGTTTTTCATTCTTCCATTTTCGTGCACTTATTTCATGGGGCTTTCATTGATGATGATCATGGAAGGCTAAATAATTACTCAGTCCAAGGATCCAACCCAAGCAAGAGCAGAATTTGAGTTCTGGTTTAGTATTTCGAATTCTGTGTGAATGTTCACTTCTTCAATTGCTATTCTGTTTTCATGATTATGAATGCGTTTAGAATTGAAAGCGGATTAGGTTATGGATTCATTTCCTAATTTCAAATATAAATCACAGATTAATTGGATGATATTTCAATTAGGGTTTGTGGTTTCAATTAATTTAGGGGTTAATTCGATTGAACTACTTCTAATGAAATTGAATGAACTTTCACAGTAGGATAAATTTCTGAGAACGATGATGATTTGAATAGCTTGCTTTGGTGAATTAGATTGATGCTCTTTAATCTGTTTTACATTACTTGTTATCAATTCTGTTAGTTTCTGCATTAATCTTTAATCGTAGTTTGTGTTTTTGCAATTTTCATTTAGCACATACAAACTGTTTGATAAAAATCCCCCCATTATTTACTAGTGAATTGAAGTTGGAACCATATTGATTTTGTCTCTGAGTCGACCTAGGTTAATCCTGTGCTACAGAATTAGCTTAGTTTAATTGTTTTGAAGCCACACGACAAACGCTTATCATTATCCCACAAATACCTCTTTGAATCATGGAGAAACTTCTTTTTCTGTTGCCAATTTAATTCTTCGAATATCACACCTACAGCCTTGTAGTTAGCCATATCTGCAAACCATGGGCTGACTTGGATTGCCATCACTCCTTCATCAAGAAAATACTCATTGATTTCTACTTCTGAGCCATCTTGCAACTTCTTGTCTTGAATTCTTGACAAGTGATCAGCTACCTTATTTTCCACTCCAGCTTTATCTTTGATTTCTAAATTGAACTCCTGAAACAACAGCATCCAACGCAGCAAGCGTGGCTTTGCGTCTTGCTTATTCATTAAAAATTTAAGAGCTGCATGGTCAGTGTAAACAATCACTTTAGAACCAATCAAGTAGGACCTAAATTTGTCTAAAGCATATACTACTGCTAGCATTTCTTTTTCAGTAGTGGCATAATTGACTTGCGCCTCATTCAAAATTTTACTAGCATAATATATTACATGTAAACACTTTTATTTCCTCTGTCCTAAAACAACACCTATTGCATAAGCACTAGCATCACACATAAGTTCAAATGGCAAGGTTCAATCAGGGGCTATTAAAATAGGTGCAATAGTAAGTTTATTTTTCAGTATATTAAATGCATCCAAACAAGCTTTATCAAAACAAAAGTCCACTCCCTTTTCAGTCAATTGGCTGAGAGGTTTTGCAATCTTGGAGAAGTCTTGAATGAACCTCCTGTAAAACCCTGCATGGCCTAGAAAACTTCTCACACCATTAACATTAACAGGAGGAGGTAATTTTTCTATCAATAATAATTTAGCTCTATCGACCTCTATTCCCATTTCAAAAACTTTATGTCCTAAGACAATTCCTTCGCGAACCATGAAATGACATTTTTCCCAGTTTAAAACTAAATTTGTCTCTTGACATCTTTTTAAAACCTTAGCTAAGTTAGCTAAACATGAATCAAAGCAAGAGCCAAAAACAGAAAAGTCATCCATAAATACTTCTAAACCTTTTTCAACCATGTCAGAAAAAATGGAAAGCATGCACGTTTGAAATGTTGCAGGTGCATTGCATAGGCCGAAAGGCATTCTTCTATACGCAAACACTCCAAAAGGACAAGTGAAGGCTGTCTTTTCTTGATCTTCGGGTGCTACTGGGATTTGATTATACCCGGAATACCCATCTAAAAAACAGTAATAATCATGCCCTGCTAATCTCTCAAGCATTTGGTCCATGAATGGAAGGGGAAAGTGATCCTTCCTAGTTGCATCATTCAGTCTTCTATAATCTACACACATCCTCCAACCTGTGATTGTTCTTGTGGGGATTAAGTCATTGTTGTCATTTTGAATGACTGTCATCCCACCTTTCTTGGGGACGGTTTGAACTGGGCTTACCCATGCGGTGTCTGAAATTGGGTAAATCATACCTGCATCTAACAACTTAACCACTTCTTTCATAGTTTGGTTAAGTCTCCTCTGTGGTTGTCTCACTAGTTCCATATCATCTTCCATAAGAATTTTATGAGTACAAAAGGAGGGATTAATACCTTTCAAATCGAAGATGGACCAGCCTATAGCGGTTTTGTGTTCTTTAAGTACTTTCAGCAATTGTTCTTCCTCACAAAATTCCAGCCCTTTGTTGATAATGACTGGGTAGGTTTCTCCATCACCTAGAAACACGTACTTCAAGGTCTCCGATAATTCTTTCAGCTCCACTTTTGGTGCTCCAACTGGGATGTCATCTTCTTTCTTCTCCAGCACCTCCATGGCTATTTCCAACTCTTCTTGTATGGTTTCTTGGCTTCTAATTTCCAGCACTTCTTTAAGTTCTTCTTCTTCCTCCAATTGACCTGCACTAATCACATTATCCAAAACATCTAGCCTAAAATAGTCATGTTCATCAGATGGATTTTTCATAGCATCAAAAACATTAAAAGTAATGGACTCATCATCCATCCTAAGTTCTAGTTTACCTTTCTCTACATCTATTAAAGCTCTAGCAGTGGCTAAAAATGATCTACCTAAGAGAAGTGGTATTTCACTTTCACCATCCATGTCTAAAACTATAAAATCTGCAGGAAAAATAAACTTATCTACTTTTACTAGAACATCTTCAATAACTCCTGTAGGCTTCCTTAAAGAGCGGTCTGCAAGTTGTAGAGAAACTCTGGTAGGTTTTAGTTCAGTGATTCCCAAGGACCTGTAAACTGACAAAGGCAATAAGTTTATACTTTCTCCTAGGTCACATAGAGCTCTTCCTACATTGATGTTCCCTATTGCAATTGGAATATTAAAACTGCCTGGGTCTTTAAGCTTTGGTGGCAGCTTTCTTTGTATTATGGCACTGCACTCTTCAGTAAGTGCAATAGTCTCACATTCCTGCAATTTATGTTTCCTAGACAACAGTTCTTTCATAAATTTTGCATAGTTAGGCATATTAGCTAAAGTTTCAGCAAATGGAATGTTAATATGCAGCTTTTTAAACATTTCTAAGAACTTGGCAAACTGTTGCTTTTGTGCTTGTTGCTTGCTTTTTACTGGATAAGGAGGCTTCTCAAAGCGGGAGAAATCCATTGGCTTCCTAGGAGGTGCAGAATTTTTCTCTTGCTTACTTGGAGATGCTTCTACATCTTGTTCTGCATCCTTTATGGTGTTTTCTTCTTCAGCTCCTTTTTGACTCACCTTTGGATTCTCTGGAGGTGTAATTACTTTTCCACTCCTAGTGCTTATTGCTTTCGCATGCTCCCTAGGATTCACAATGGTGTCACTTGGAAACTGTCCTTGAGACCTTTCAGCTAATTGTTTTGCCAATTGCCCAATTTGATTCTCAAGATTTCTAATGGAGGCATCTTGGTTTTTATGATGAGCTCTAGTCTCATTAATGAAGGCATTGGTGGCCTGGATGTGCTCATTGGTTGTTTTAGACAGTTGCAACATAGCTTTTTCCAGCTCCGATGGTTCTTTGGGTGGAATAGGTGGAGGCTGCAAATAATTGTTAGATTTATAATCTAATCCACCACCTTGGATTCTCCTTGGGAAATTATTCCCCAAGGCATTGTTTTGATTTCTCTGGAAATTTTGTTGGGGTCTCTGATCATACCAAAGGCCATTCACCTGCACAGGGTTAGCTCCTACTAATGTAGGACATTCATTAGATTCATGCTCACCTTGGCAATACTCACATGTGGCAGGTTGCATTCTGCTGGATGAGACTTGAGCTGCTGAGACTTGGAGTTTGTCAATTTTTGCATTTAACTTGGCTAGTTGTTGAGCCAATATTTTCTGTTCAGCTAGCATTGCATCATTACTCCCTAACTGGATAACTTCTCTTTTGGGCTGAATTGGGGTGCGTTCATTTTCATCACGGGCTAGAGAGTCAATCAATTCATACGTCTGAACTGCAGTTTTCGATCTTATGGAACCACCAGCTGCAACATTAACAATAAGGTGTGATTCAGGTATCATTCCATTAAAGAAAATACATACCATGGAACCACAGACATGTCATATTGTGGACACCTCTGAATCAGCTCTTGAAATCTATTCCATGCTGCACACAAAGTTTCCCTTTCATGTTGAGTGAAATTGGTGATTTCATTCACCAACATATTGTATTTATCCATTGAAAAGTATTGAGTGAAAAATTTTGCAACTAGTTCTTCCCAAGTGGTTATACTATTTGAGGTCTGTCTATCTAACCATCTAAATACTTTCCCTTTAACAGCAAAAGGAAATAACCTCAATCTTATAGCATCATCTGACACTTCTTGGTGTCTAATGGTATCACAAATTCTCAAAAATCTGTCAATGAAATCATGGGGATCTTCATTATCTTCCCCTCCAAACTGACTACGCTCCACCAATGTAATCAATGAAGGATGAATATCAAAGTGATTTGCTTCAATTGGTGGTTTTACAATACTAGAGTTTGGTCTAGTGAACAATGGAGCCAGAATATCCTCTATTAGTTCATCTTGTGGTCGTGGCTGATTATTTCCTCAGTCAGCCATTGCTGATTCTAATTCAAAGATTGAATCACAATCAGAGTCTTCTACTTCTTTTTCTCTTTCTCTAGCTAGTCTCCTGTTTCTTCTAATAGTTCTTTCTATTTCAGGATCGTACTGTAGATGATCAGGATTAACTACACCTTGCATAAACTAAGAAAAGTAGTTTAGTAACAAAAGAAATTCCAATCTCAAGATTTAAAGTTAATATAAAATTGGCTATTGCAATCCCCGGCAATGGCGCCAAAAACTTGTTGTGAATTCGGAAAGTGTACCGTTCGTTTCAAGTAATAAAGTGAGTAAGTCAAGTATCGTCTCCACAGGGATTGAATGCAATTTTATTGTAACTTAATGTCTTAGAAATTAGAAGACAAATAATAAGTTGAGAGAATTGGTTGAGTTTGTAATTATGTAACATAAATGAAATGACAGAAATTTAACGAGAATGTAAACTAAGATTAAAATGACTTTACTGCAGTGTTGAGAGATAATTTTGGTTAAAGCGCATCCCCCTATGATTCCTACCTGCTATGCTTCAATTGATTATTAACTTGAGTTATTTCTAATTGCTTAGTTGATGTATTCTCATATAATTAGCTAAATCCTAATCCCTTAGTAATTTAACCCTTTGGTAAAATTAAAAACCCTAATCCCTTAGTGATTCCTTCTTAAACCAAGCATTCTGCAAACACATCCTGAAATTACTGCAACTACACATTTCTATCCCTAGGTAATGTATAAATTGTTGTTTTACTCATTTCAGAAACTAGAATCCCAATATCCCTATTGTGAATCCTAACCCTAAACATCTTAATAGAATGGCCAGTCCCAATTAAGAATAATGCAATGAAGAACAGAATAAAACAAAGCAATTATAATAATTCTTATTAAAACCAATCAAGACATAGAGGAGTTCACATAGGTTCTTGGCTCAACCACAATACAAGAATTTAGCCAAACATACTCAGAACTGACATTACTTCCATAACTAACATGTTCCTAGACAAATTACCAGAGGAAAAGAAGAGATTACACAGAGTTGCTACTCTGCAATTCCCCAATGATTCCAATCTTCTCCCAAGGTTCTTCAATGGCTTCTTCTATAGAAAATCTTCAAGAGGTCCAGCAAAAGCTCCTCTTTGTGGCCCAGAGGTCCCTTTTTATCCCCCATACGTTCTAGGTTTAATTCAAGTAATGAGGAACTATTCCCCAAGCTAATTCAGCATCAAATCTTTTAAATCAGGAAATATCGAGCTTGTGGAGCGACTAGCGCGGAGTCCCACGTTGATCGCGTGGGTCATTCGAATTGAAGGCTTGAGTTTGATATCATGGCGCTACTTGCGTGGATGGCCACGCTAATAGCGTGGTTAATTTGAGTTGGTAGTTTGGTTTTCAGCATCTGGCACGATTGACGTGGTAGTTGGCGCTACTAGCACGGGCTGTTCGAACTGAATATTTGATCTTGACACTCTGACGCTGATCGCGTGGGAGTCCACGTGATTAGCGTGGCTTGTTCGAGAGCACTAGCTTGCTCTTTTTGCTTCTTTTCCTCTCTTGTTGGTTCCTAAATGATGACACAATAACTAAGAAATTAAAGTAATATGCAATTAAGTAATAATTTACCAAATCTTAATCTAATTTACTTATTCTTAAACAACTTATTAATCAATTAATCTTAAAAACTAATATATGCTGGAAGCATATCAGATCCCCCCAGCCACAGGCACCTGCCCCACCTCCGCCACAACATACTTCATCTTCTTCTTCCACACGGAGGGCACCCAGACATGAGCTCGTCTATGAGGACTCCCCCAATTACATTTTTATTCAGACTCAGCTGGAGTATCATACCAAGCTGCTGGAGGACCTCTGTAGACAGTGGGGTGTTGATTACACAGCATACCAGCCTCAGGATCTGCGTTCACCACCATCTCCTCAGCCGCCGGTTGGACACAGATCACCGACACCACCAGTTCCTACTCCTTCAGGACCTTCCAGCCCTACAGAGCCAGCAGTAGACCACCCTGATCCATCTCAGGCTGCTGAGGATGAGATGATGGAGGGAGAGGAGTGATAGACAGGACCATTTAGTTTTTCTTGTTTTTGATTTTATTTTTCTTGTTTTTAATTTTCAGTACCTTTACATTACTGCAGTTAAACATTTGAATGCTTGATGAATTTGTGATAGTTGTTCCATGATTAATTTGATTGTGATTGTGTTCTGTTTGGATTAATGTTTCACTTTGGTTGTAATTTCTCAAATAATGCATATGTGATTAAGTATTTTAGTAGTGCATAATCCTTTTTAGTTGTTGCTAGGGTCAGCAATTTTCTAAATCTGGGAATGGGGCGCATACGCATTATTTGAAAAATCACATTCAAGAGACAAAGGATGTCTAACAGAAAATTTTGTTTTAGTACCTTTAATTGTTAAGTTTTAGTAGTTTGAAATGTAGCCATTAGTTTAATTTTAGTTAATTTTTTGAATTATTTATACATCTCAGAATTAGAATTGTTGAAATCAGTGATGAATTGGATATCTCTGTTAGGAAGCATGAGTGAGATGAATATGGCATGGATTACATGATATATGATTGGAATTGTGATTGTTGGTATGTTGATGCTCATGTTGAAGTACTAAATGATGCTTGATATGAAGTTAACAGAGTATAGCTTGAGACTTTAGCCTGTGAGGATTGAGCCCATACAAAATTATTCTTCTTAGAGAGACCTCACTTTGATAGTACTCTAGAACTTGCTCTGTTTCTTTGGATGCATGTACATTCTGATATGATTAAGGCAGTTTATTCTTTTAAGCTAGGGCCAAATTGACTTACTATAATAACCTAGGTTTAATAAATAAGAGAAAAGAAAGAAAAGTTTAAATTTGCTAAATTCCGTCAGAAAAAGCGTTAGCGACGGATTTTGCGACGGAATTAGCGACGGATTTGGCCTGTGAATAGTGCCGCGCTGGTAGCGTGGGGAGCCACGCTGGTAGCGCGGGACTCTCGCTGGGGGCCTATAAAAGGCCATTTTCGCGTTTTTGGGCTTCAAAACTGCTTCTTTTTCTTCCTCCTTGAGCCAGCAGCCATTAGAGCACCCTAGAAGCTTCATATTTCCATTATAAGCCATTAAAACACTTCCCTAGACCTTTGATTGTGAAGGAAACATCTTGGAAGCCTTGAATCATCTCTTTACTCTCTAGAAAAACCCCTTTTGAGTAAGTTTTGGGAATCGAAGAATTAGAGGCAAAGGAGGCCTTGATCGAGTAAGCTACCTTAGGGAAAGCGATTCCCTGGTGTTTCTGAACATCACAGAGGTAAGAAACTCGAACTCTAACCGTTGGTTCTGTGTATTGGATTTTGTTGGTGATGGGGGTATATAGAGAGGTGTTTTAGAAGTGTTAGAGCCGTTATTAGGCTTAGACTCTGTAGAGTTTTGTGCTCAGAAAGGTATTCTGAGGAAGTTAAAGCCTTGAATCATCATTACTGATGAAGTTTGATTTTGGCTCTGAGTATGTATGAGCAGAGATAAAAGACTAGTATTATGACTAGTATGAACCTTAGAGCAGTTAACAAAGTTGCTCAGGAGACTATATAGATGAGATTGACCGGTTGAAACTGATGATGATGAGAAGTTGGGTGTTGGCTATTGTAAGCAGAAATATGCCTGATGTTAGCCTGATTAGAGTCTTAATAGAGGCTCTGAAGCCTTGTGTAGGCTAAGTAGGACCTTGTGAAGGGTCTGAGATCACTTGTACAGTGATTAGTATATGTTTAGAGAAAGGATGATAGTTTCCTTTCGTTTGAACGATTTAGGATCGTATTTGATGTGTATATGCTTGTTTTGTGTAGGACGTGAGCGGGAGAGCTCTGGTGGTATTAACCACGAAGCCGGGAGAGCCGGTGATCTATCTAGAGCAGGTAAGCTCTTGGTTCTTATTTGTGTATCCTCTGCTGCGTTCCACCATATATCCGCTGGGATTATGGTTATGATATGTATTTATGCTAGTAGAGGAATGTGTATAATGCTGTGAATGAATGGTAGATGTTGTCTGAACCCTATGAAAGGGTAGCTGATGTTTTATATTTGATCTGCTATGCTTGAAATGTGAAGTGAACCCTGTGATGGGGGATTGATATGCATGGCTATGATGTGAGTAGATTGTGGCATGACTGGTTGAATGTGAAACCTGTATATGTAAGTTGTGCTTGAATAGTATCCTATTGTAGTAGGATAGATGATTGAGACTGAGAAAGACCTGGTGAGAGATGAGCCTGTGATATGGAGGTAGCCTCCTACGTGAAGATGTTCCCATATACACAGAGGCAGCCTTTCCCAGGCAATTGTATTGAGTTAGAGGATGAGATGGCCCTGTGATACATAGAGGTAGCCTCGTGATAAGAGATGTGCCTATGTACATAGAGGTAGCCTCACCAAAAAGGAGATGTACCTATATATATATATATAGAGGAAGCCTCCGCTAGGAATACATGCAAGAGATGTGCCGAGTATATAGAGGTAGCCTCCCTGTGAGGAGATGTTCCTATATACTTAGATGTAGCCTCTGCATGATAGTGATTGATGTGATGAATGGTGTTATGCCATGAGTATGCTTTGATTTTGGCTGATGGATGTGTGTAGCCTGATTGTGGCCAGGAGTATTGTGCATTGATGTGCCTGATGATTGCATTAGTGTTTTACTAATGACGATTGTGATTGTGATTGATGTATATATATAAATATATGTGTTGTCAGTGAACCAGGGGAAGGAAATACCTTCAAGGGCCCTGAGTTTACTGAGATTTTATATCTCACCCCTTGTGTGGGGCTTATGTTTTGCAGGTGAATCCTCAGGAGGAGCAGATAGATCCCAAGGCCAGAAGCCTATGCAGGGATAGTTGCTGATGATAAACCTTATGCTTAGGTGACATGAGCTTGTGGCTCGGATGTTTTGTACTTAGCCTTTGGTTTGATTTTTTTGTTGTACCCTGAGGGGAGTTTTATGTACAGTTTTGTATCTAATCAGAGATGTATATGTATATTCACCATATTATATGTACAGTGTATATGATGATGACATTTGATGATGTCACTTGTAGTATGTGCTTCCAAACTGCTTAAACTCTGATTGATTATCTGTTTGTTTGTGGTTATGCTTGGTAATGACCCTTCTAGCTGAGGGGGCGTTACACTTACCTTCAGTTTTTCCATTGCTACCCCTTTTGAGCCTAAACCTTTTCATTCATATACCTAACATTTAGACCATATACCTTGACTACCCTATTTGAGATTGGAGGAAGAAAGAATTAGAAACAAGACCACTAGATATTGGAAAATAGAAAGATGAATGCCCAGAGGAAAGGAAAGAAAGGGTAAGAGGAATGACAAAGTTACCCAAGTGGACAATTATGGTTGGGTGTTGAAGTGCCAACAGAACAGATCTGGCAAAAACCAAATCTACTGAATAATTCAGTTGGGAAATAACAAGTCTGAAATACCAGCTGGTGGATCTAAATGTATTTTCTCATTATTCTATTCTGTCTGTTTTAATTATGTTTTGTTTTTAAATAAAAAAAACAAAAAAAAAACCTGAGAGATAGATGTGGACAAGGAGACATGAGAGGGAAATAAGTGATATTTTGTTTGAGTGGACTCGGGAAATTCTATCTAAATCCAATCTTAACTTAACTACTATCCAGAAATCTTCCTACCCTAAGCCAGGCCAAGTTACAACCCTATAAAGACCTTTTGATCAGTTGTGCATGCATTTATGTTCTTATCTTCTAGAATTTGAGAATATGATCAAGCTTATGGTAATGCTATGACTGTGTTGGATTGAGTGATTATAATAACCCTTATACACTTGAGTGTTGAGTTAATTACATATATCTTGGTGAGGAGTACTCAAGTGAAACTCTTACAGTTGATGGAATTGAAAAGTATTATTGAAACTTTGATGTGAAAATTGATTATACTCAGCATGGTGATTCTAGGATTGTTAAATGTGATGTTATGTTTGATTGTTGATCCTTGTTTTCCATCTTGAAATTATGTTTATTGCTGAGGACATCAATACCTAAATCTGGGAATTATTTGATATGCTACTAGCATATGTTAGTTTTTAGGATTAATTGATCAATAATTCATTCAATAATTAGTAATATAGGCTAAAATTAGTTAGGTTTATTTATTTATTGTTATTATCTCATCTTATTATGATTTTTGGTTAATTAGGAACCAACAAGAGAGGAAAAGAAGCAAAAAGGAGCATTTTGGCTTTTCGAACATGCCATGCGATCCGCGCCAGCATCCACGCTGGTAACGCCAGCATGTCAAAAAGAACTTTCAACTCGAACATGCCATGCAATCAACGCCAAACCCCACACTATCATCACGACTATCTCACACGATTAGCATGAGATACCACACTGTTAGCGCCATAGTTATGCTGTTACCTGTTTTAAGAGATTTGGCACTGAAATAACTGGGGAAAAAGGGGCTTGTTACCCTAATTAATATATGAACGTGTAGAGAGGAGAGAAATACACTCTTTGGGGGAAAAAAAGGAGATACAGAAACGCATAGAGAAAAACCCAGGGAGAAGATTGGAATCACTACGAGAAGATCGAAGGAAGATGGAGCAGTTATTCTTCTTCTATTTTCTTTGTAATGCTAGTTTGGCACTTAAGGTTAGTTATGAGCATGTCTGTCTAACTTCTCTTATTGTGGTTAGAGCCAGAACCAATGTGAACTCCTCTGTAACTTGATTGGTATTAATATGAATTTCTAATAATTGTTTTATTTTACTTTATTCTTCATTGGATTATTCTTTATTAGTTTTGGCCATTCTAGTAAAGTTCTGAGGGTTAGAGTTTACAATAGGGATATTGGAACGCTAATTCCTGAAAGCAGTAAAATAACAGTTTTTACATTGCCTAGGGATAGGGATGTATGATTGCAGAATTTATATGATGTATTCTCTTAATGCTTAGCTTGATAGGGAATTGTTAAGGAATTAGGATTTCTAATTGGGTTAAAGGGTTAAATTACTAAGGGATTAGGATTTAACTAATTATATGGAAATACATTCTCTGAACAATTAGAAGTAATTGAAACTAATAACCAATCCAAGTAAAGACGGTAGGGAACAAAGGGGAATGTGCTCTGGCCACAATTATTTCTCATCACTGCATAATAATTAATTTAAATTTGTTTTGAATTCTCACTAATTTTCTGTCATTTATTTAATTTGCATAATTCTTAAAATACAACCATATTCTCTTCAAACTTATTATTTGTCTTCCAATTTCTAAGATAATAAGCTGCGATAAGATTGCATTGAATCCCTGTGGAGACGATACTTTACTTATTCACTTTATTACTTGAAACGAACGGTACACTTGTTGATTTTGCAACAATAAGGCCAAAGTTGATGTTATTACTTCTCTTTCTTACCCCGCTTCTGTGTTAGAAGTTTGTTCTTTTGTTGGATGTGCATGTTTTTATTGGAGATTCATCCAGGATTCAGCAAGATTGCCCTGCCATTGTCCAAGCTTCACCAAAAGGACGTAGACTTTGTGCTTGACTAGCTTACAAAGAGGAATTTGAAGAGTTGAGGAAGAAGCTTAATACCTCTCCCATCATGAAGCCACAAGATTGGGAGATTCCCTTTGAGCTCATGTGTTATGCCTCTAATTATACAGTTGGGGTTGTGTTTTCACAAAGAGTTGATAAACTATCGCATGTCATTACTTATGCTTCGCACTTTAGATGTAGCCCAAGTTAACTACACTACCATTGAGAATGAGCTTTTGGCTATTGTTTTTGCTTTAGATAAATTCAAATCTTATTTGCTTTGCTCCCATTGTTAGACTTAGGCGGAGCTAGAGAGGATCAAGAAGCTGAGGTTCTTAGACATTGAAATGTTCAGGCTTTTACATGCCAATGCAATTGAATGGCATTTGTAATTTTTGTGTGTCTAAGTAGATGCCTCCTATGATCCATTGCATAAAACTCATTCATGTTTTTGCATTCATGTTTTCATAAAAAGATTTTCTGAAACACAAGGATTTCATGAATGCATAAAAAGCCAAGTGTTCCATTTTGGAAAAATATTTTCTCACTGGTTTAATCGATTACCAACAAGTGGTAGTCTAGTACTTGAGAACTAAGAACATTTTATTCGATTACGAGATTGTTGTAAGCAATTACATAGCTCATAATCACATAATGGACTTAATGTGATAATCGATTATAGCATGGTGATAATCGATTACTTGACAATTATTTTGAATAAGGCTTCCTATGATAATCGATTACATTGGGATTTAATCAATTACATTGTTCATAAATCCTTTCCAGAAAGCTCAAAAACACTTTAATCAATTATTGACAGTTAAAACATTTTTCTTTATAAATAGATGTTGCTTGTTTTAACTAAAGACAACAAAATAACAAAGGATTCCATAACCTTTTTGAAGAGAGAAAAGATACTACGAGCTATTCTGTGTTTGACCATCAAATCCTCAGGCTTCAAGATTCCTTTAGATAATTTCTTTTTTGGGCAACTTCCTAAAGAAGAACTTGGAGAGAATGTTCTGAGATTTATGTTTCAATCTTGATTAAGGTTTGGTAATCATTTGCATTCATCTGTAGTGGATCATCAAGTTGTTTCTCTCCATACTACTTGTTAGTATATGGATGTCCTAGAGACAATCTTTTCATTAGATTAGAACGTACATGTACTTTTCATATTGTCATGAATAAATTATAAGCGCTCTTTATCTTGTTTAATATTTTGTCTCGATATCATTATTAATATATGAGTAACTGGATAAAACCCTTGGAATAGAATAGGTATCTCTTGAGTATCAGTGATGGGATCACGATCATGAGGATTCAAGGATACCAAATGTCTACTCCTAAATTTTAAGTTCCTAGTCTAGAGACACTGAGAATGGGGATCAGTGATTTCGGGTAAGACTAGCACGGCTTAACTACTTGTATGCAGATACAAGGTAAAGACCTCATGAGCTACAGACATGGAGATGTCTTAGCTAAAGTCGTGGGTGGACCTATAAGGGTATAGCTCGCACTGAACGGACCCACAAAGAGACTCTATGAGAAAATCTCACAGATAGTATCATTAGAGTAGTCTCTTATTATTTGGGTGTGTCTTTCCTTAGACCAGAAGTTTTCACCTAGACTGTGTTCTAGAAGACATGCTTTGATTGTATACCTCGTCTGCCTGAAACATGGAGATACATAGGTATACCTTTGGGCATGTCCTGAAAGAACACGAGTCTAGGGTGACTAGCTAAAGGAATTCATCAAATCTCTGTGAGAGATTAGGTTATCTGTAAATCGGAGAAATCGGGATGACATTTATGGGACTCGGGAATCTATGCATAGTAAAAGAAATCATGAGATGATTTGCCTTTAGAGTCAGTAAAATTGGAGACTCCCTATTTCGTATTAAAGCTTACCCTAGACTGCAAGGGCTGATACGTTTCCTTACCCTAGGTTTTATGGGAAGGTAACCGAGACAAAAGGAAATACATACAGAAACCAAATAGATTTAATAGGATGATCTTGTGATTTTCCTAACTAGTTCTGGGGCAACAAAGCATTGCTAGTGCTCTGTGTTGTCATTAAATGAGTAGTGGCCTTGTTGGGCCCAAACTCATTTATGTCAGTAGCTATGTTGGGCCTAATGGGTCAGACACTAACACTTTATTGTCATGACATTATAGCATTAAAGGTTTTGGGCCTAATAATGGTTGTGGGCCCAAGAAAGAGTTTGGATACTTATCTTAAAGAGAGAGGGGCACATGAATGGAGTTAATGGGCTTGGATAGTCCAAGACATTATTAATTAATTTAAATAGTTAAATTAATTATCTAATATTTAAATTTGATAATTTAAATTTTGAATTTAAATATTTGAATTTAAATATGAATTAACTATAGTAGTTAGTTTCATATCAAAAGGAGAATATAAGAGCTAGATTTGAATTTGAATTCAACTAGAATCTTATCATGATCATGTCCTAGATTTTAGGAAGAATTTTTAGGGCTGATTATGGGCTTATACATGGCTGATATATGATTATCTTTTGGTAAAATTAAATCCCAAGTAATTGACTTGGTCTTAGGAAGATAAGATAGGAGGTTGTTGGAAATTTTGAAATGCAACAACTCTATCTTATCTTCACGTGTGGGATGCTTCATGATCAGATTTTTTGGTTAAAAATCTGACTCAAACTCTTCTATAAGGTGTGCTATTGTGATCATAGTTCTCTAATAATTTTGAGAGAAAAAAACCCTAATCTACTTTTTTCCTCTATTTTCACGTGCCCCTTTGTGTGAGTGTTGGCTGAAAATTCAGCCACCAATATCATCTATTGGTGTGCCTAGCCTGCCTCCTTTGGTGTTTGTTGGTAGCCTTCAAGAAGTGTTCTTGAGTCTTGACAAGAAGTGGTGTGGATCAACATTAGAGGGCTTGTATCTTCAAGCCTATCCTTGATCATCAAATTTTGAATATAAACAAGGTAACATCTATGTCCTAAAGAATGATTCTTGTGTGGTATGTGTGTTTCCGCTTTAAAAATTTTGTTTTTCTCACATGCCTTCGGGCTTCAAGGCTCTTTTCTTTCACTACTTTGGTTGTAATTCTTTTTAGAATTATTGGTTTGTGTAGCTAGTGCAATAGTCTTTCTTAAAGCTTGTCTAGAATAGGTGTTTCTAGAGGAAATAGTAGAGAAGGGTTTTCTCTATGTCTTGATCATAGAGAGTCTAAGGGAGTCAGATTTCTTGTTCTTAATCTAGGTTTGATTGAGAGTGATTGTGTAAGCTTGTAAGAAATAGATTGCTAATAGTTGAACTCTGTCTAATTGGTTAGAATAATTGGATGTAGCTTCTCTAGGTTGAGAAATAGATTTTTTGTTCTTAAATCTTGGTGTTTATTAATTCTTCATCTTTTCTTGTGGTTATTAATTGTCATTCATTGATATAACTTTTCATAATCAACAGAAACATTTTGTTTTGATTGCATTCTTTAAAGATTGAAGTTTGATTGATTGAAAGTGCTCAATGGTTGTTTTGTGATACAATCCTTCTCAACTCTAATTGTAAAAGAAATTTTTAATTGGTCAAGAACAACCAATTCACCCCCTTCTTGGTTCTTGTCTATTGTTTCATACTGTTTTCAATTGGTATCAGAGCAAGTTCTTGTGTGTTACTCAAGATCACTACTTTCTTTTAAATAAAATGAATACCACACAAATTACATTTAAGGAGGGTGCCTCCCTCAATCGTCCTCCAATGTTTGAGGGTGAACACTTTAGTTTTTGGAAAAATAGAATGTAGATTTTCATTCAATCAAATGGCCCTGGTGCATGGAATGCAATTGAAAAAGGTCTTTTCATACCTACCAAAACTGTTGATAATGAAAAGGTTCCCAAAGAATGGGATGAAATGAGTGATATAGAAAAGAGGGTAGTACAATATGATTTTAAAGCAAAAAATGTGATAACCTCTGCCTTGTCTTTTGATGAGTTTGTCAGAACAGTTGGATGCAAGAGTGCAAAGGAGATGTGGGAAATGCTAGAGATCACTCATGAAGGAACTGATGAAGTTAGAAGATCAAGAAAACATGCCTTGATCCATGAGTATGAAATGTTCAAGATGAACACAGTATAAAACATCTCAACTCCAAACCCGATTCACACACATTGTCAATCATCTACTCTATCTTGGCAAAACATTTGATGTACAAGAACTAAACATCAAATTTTTTAAATGCTTGACAAGACCTTGGCAACCAAAAGTGACAGCAATCAAAGAATCTAAAGATCTATCAAAGATGTCTATGGCTGCACTTTTTGGTAAGATACTTGAATATGAATTAGAAATATCTCAACTAACAAATGCAGAAGACACAGACAATAAATAGAAAAACATTGCCTTGAAAGCTGCATCCTGAAAAGATGAGAAAGATGATGATTCAAGTGGAGACGAAGGTGATGAAAATCTGAACCTAATTGTCAAAAGATTTGTCAAGTTCATGTAGAAAAATAAAAATAGAAAGTTCAAAAAGTTGAACAAAAGAAATGGCAACAACAACAACACCAACAACTTCAACTGCTTTGAGTGTGGAAAGCAACGCTACATCAAATCTGAATGTCCAATATTCCTGGAAGCAGTTAGGTGAAAAGAAAGGGAAGAAAGAAAGGAAACCCAAAAGAGCCTATATAGCTTGGGAAGAAAATACATAAACTTCTGAATCTTCAAGTGAGAATGATAAAGCCAATGTTTGTCTAACATCAACAATTGATGAAGAAGACTCAAGTGCTGAATCAGAAGTAAATCCTGAAATTGATAAACTAGTTGATGTTTTTAATGAAATGCATGAGGAGGCTCAAAAACTTGCTATCTCCAATAACAAGCTCAAAGGTAACCGTAGATGGCATACCACGAAGCTAGCTTCAATGCAAGCTGAACTTTGCAGCTTGAAAGAAGAAAATGAAAAACTTGTTTCAAGCTACAAAGCAAATGGTTGTGTGTGTGCCACTTCTTCTTCAAAAGTATATGTAAGCAAGGTTTTACAAAAGGAATTTGATGATTTCAAAAAGAGCCATCTTGAAAAAGGCATGACTTTACAAATAGAAAACTCCTACTTGGTAGATCTCTCTAAAAAGCTCTATCGAGGAAAATGTAGTTTGAACCAAATGTTAAGTGTACAAAAGTATGCTTCAGATAAATCTGGATTGGGATACAATTATAAACCAAAACCTTTTCAAAACATCAAGTTTGTACCCCAAAATAGATGAATCAAAAAAGGTTTTCAAAAGCAAAGCATACTAAAATGACTTATTTTGAAAAAGGATCAAAATCTGTAACATGTCATTACTGCATGAAGAAAGGTCACACCTCACACAAGTGTTATGCTAGAAGGTTCTATGTGTCAAATGAAGAATGCATATAGGTTCCTAAGAAAAAGAGAAAAATAGCTAACCCCTATGGACCAAACCTTAATTGGGTATCTTTTTTTGCAAATTGATTTGATTGTTGCAGGTGTGTTTAAGAGCTAAAGCTTCACTATGGTACTTGGACTGTAACGACCCACCTCGTCGCTACGATATCACTAACTCTTAATTGTGCAACTTAAATTTTTAATAAAACTTCATTAATTTGATTATGAAAATGATGGTAAATTTTT
>QARZ01039464.1:0-24384 GCA_013407115.1 Glycine latifolia
ATATATATATATATATATATATATATATATATATATATATATATACATACGTGTAGTATTTGTGGTGACGTATGTGAATTACGATTGAAGTCAGCTATGTGATGGCTTGAGATGTTTTGTACCTTGATAGAGCCATAGTGAGAGGCTAGGTATAAACACGTGAGATGCCAGTACCGAGTGGACCTTGTAAGAACCACGGTCAGTGCATCAGTGAGCGCGTGTTGGGGCGGCCCTCATTTGGGGTAGTGTGTATGCAACATGGGAGAGTATGGAGATCCTAGCCAGGGCGAGAAGTTTCTGTGCTGGGCCATACGTTAATGGTGCCTATGAGAGACATACGTGGTTATGGCCCGTGTTGGGGAGGCCCTCATTTGGGGAAGTGTGTATGTAACATGGGAGGGTATGAAGATCCTAGCCAGGGCGAGAAGTTCCTGTGCCGGGCCATACATTGATAGTGCTCATGAGAGACATACTTCATTTGCATGGCAGAAATAGGATGATTGACTATAATAGTACAAAAATACTGGGGGGCCACGTCTGTAGGGAGATCCTTATGACACCCGTTTGGCTGATCACCACGGGGGGTTGAGTCCTGTGCACGACAGAGTGACCCGATGGGAACTACAGCTATCATTTGGACCATGGATTTGGCCTATTTCCGGGATGGTACCACATTGCATGAAAGAGAGTTAAGATAGGAACATGCATCATACTAGGCATTATTAAGTCAACTTGTGGGATGTTCTTGGATGCTTGTTTATGATGGTTGCGTAATGATACATCCAGACTTGTGGTGATGGTGTGACGCTTGAATTTTTTTTCCTTGACTAATGTTACCTTTTGCTTGTTATCTTATATGATGAACTCACCCTTGCTTTGTTGTCCCTTGTGGTTTGGTACCTGTGATGATCGCGAACCCGGTTCGTGTGAGTAGATGGACAGCAATAGGTGATCTGGGAAGATGACAAATTTTTAGTTGGAGCCGCCGAGTTGTCGGGATGTCGATGTGACGAATCCCGAGCAGGGGTGATGTTTTGCTGAATGCACCCTGGTTTTGATAGTCACCTACCTATTTTGCTAGTTGCACTCCCTTATGTTTAATTTCTTACCTCATTTGTAAAATACATGTACATTTTAAATATGGATAATTGTACTTATGATTAAAACACGTCTTGCATAAACGGAGATATGTATGCAATAGGAATGCTTTCATACTCGTCTTGGTTAAGTTCATAATCATCATGTGATTGCAAAAAATTTACCACAGCTTTCCTTAATAAAAAAAAGAAAAAGAAAAGAGGGTGTTCTTTTTAGTTCGAGTTCGTATGACTGAGTTGTCACCTTAGGAGAGAGGTTGTATTTTGGAAATCGGATAAGAAGGGGGTGTAGATAGCACCTTTACTAATCCAGGATCGTGGTATATGTTAATTTTATGTAGATCGGGTTATTGCCACGTAAGTGGTGTATTTACGTAGCACTTTTGGGAAAAACGTTGATGTATAGAAAGGAACCCGGATAAGGAAGGAAAGAGTAACCGGATAGCTATCTCGGTAGAGCTCGGAAGAACTCGTATGTGGTTGACTTGTAAGAGCTACCGGGTAGAGAGAAACTGAAAGAGCTCGCAACCTCTTATGATAGAGTTACCGGGTTAGTGATCTCTGAAGCGGTTGGGAGGAACCTTGGACTCGTGAAGTACCAAGGTAGGAACTTGGATTAGGTCGGATGAGGTCGGAGGAGGAGGGAACATTAGACTTAGCCTTCTTATACGTGTTGGCCCTACATGTTCACTTTACACAAGTGACACGTGTTGACTCCTTGCTGGTTGCTTTCACGTGGGAAGGCTCTCATGTTATTTTTAGGACGTGTGTTAACTTACAAGCTATATAAGATATGCACAAGTGAGATATTTTAGTAGTAACCTTATTTCCACTGTCTTTGCTAAATCACTTTCTCTCTCTTATTCCATATTTCCTCCATTGTTAATATAATAACCCTGATTTGTAAAAAATAAAAAACTAAAAATTTTTAATATTTTATTTGGCGCGATTAGCGCCAGGAGCGGCGCCGTTAGCGCCATGACTCGACCATGTGGCGTGATTAGCGCCAGAATGGCCCTGGAGACCACCTGATTCGAATATCTGGCTCGATTAAAGCCAGAGTGGCGCGAGTAGCGCCAGAAACATGTCCAGACTCGAATGTTTGGCACGAATAGTGCCAGGATGGCGCTATTAGCGTGGGAATGCGGGCAGGACCCTATAAAAGGGTCATTTGAACACTTTCGGACAGAAAATAATGCTTCTTCGTCTTCCTCAAGCCCCTTCTGCCATTAATGAAGTAGAAAGCTTCATATCTACTCCATTCTTCATCTAAATACTTTCCACCCAACTAGAAAGTTGATTAGAACTCCTCCATGAGCTAGATTCTAGATTCAGTTTCTCGAGAGAACCATCAATCGGAGAAATCCCGTTCTCTAGGGAACTTTGTAAAACTGAGTTTGGAAGGGAAAGAAGGCGATTCAAGGACGCTAAAGCTTTTAGAAGTGATCCTTCAGCCTTCCTCGACTGTTTAGAGGTAAAAAACTCAAGTTTTACCGATTGATTTGGGAAATTATTCTTGGGAAGAATAATGATCCAATTGTGTTAAAGCCGGAATTAGGCTTGCGTTCTTTAGAAAAGTATGCTCAGGAGGTTGTTTTGATGAATATTGAACTTTGAATCATGACTATTGATGAAGTTTGGTTTTGACTCTGATATATGTATGAGTAGGAAGAATGATGATGTAATGAAAGGTATTCTGATAGGTATGAGCCTTGGGGCTTTTACTAAAAGTGTTCAGGAGACCGTATAGAAGGTGATTAAGTGATGGATTGATTGTTTTGAATAACTTGGTTATTCTTGAGATATAGAGGGGTTAAGCAATTGTATGCTTTAAACTAGCTTATGCAGAGTCTTAGAGGGACTCTAGTACTTTGGTTAGGCTGAGATAGATCCTGCTGAGGGTCTGTGAATTGCCTTTAAGGTGGTTAGCTCTGATAAACCTAAGATAGAGAACAGAGAGATTTTAATGGAAAGGAATAGCATTTCCTTTCATTCTAACAGTTGAGGACCGTTATTGATTGATTGTTTGTATGCCTTGTATGGGGCGTGATACAGATATTGCTGGTGGTTGTGACCATGAAGCCAGGAGAGCCGGTGTAGCGCTGAGAGCAGGTAAGCTCTTTCTTCTTGGAAGTGTTTCCTCTTGATTGTGTTCCACCATACTCCAGAGGGAGTGATGGTTATTATATGAATTAATGCATGTATATTGAAATTGTGTGTTACTATTTTGATTGAAAACATGTACTTGATATACATGGATTGAGGCTATGTGTGTTGATTGATGAGATTTCTATGGCCAGCAGAATAGAATAAAATGTATATATGTCTGAGAAAGTCCCGATGAGAGATGTGCCCATATAGATGGATGTAGCTTCCTCAGGCAAATAATAGAAAGTCCTGATGAGAGATGTGCCCATATAAATGGATGTATGGATGTAGCTTCCTTAGGCAAATAATAGAATGTCCTGATGAGAGATGTGCCCATATAGATGCATGTAGCTTCCTTAGGCAAGGATAGGAAGTTCTGATGAGAAAAGTGCCCACATAGATGGATGTAGCTTCCTCAGGCATTGATAAATGATATATATATATATATATATATATATATATATATATATATATATATATATGCCATGTACATGTGATGTGTTTTAATAGTGTGATGGCTAAATGATGATGATGTATGTTATAAAAAAGGTGATGATGAACCCTTGAGACATATGTATATGTGGTGATATGGCTTGAGAGCTGTGATGGCTAGTTTATAATGCCAATTTTGATACTATATGCATGAAAGTGAACCAGGGGGAGGAAAGACCTCCAAGGACCTTGAGTTTACTAAGATTGTTATCTCATCCCTATTGGGGATCATGTTTTGTAGGTGATACTCAGGGAGCGGCTGATAGATCCCATGGCAAGAAGCCCGAGTAGAGGGATATGGTTTTGTGGGAATTTTAGGCATAGAGTTTGAGAGCATGTTGGCTCTATCTTTTGATTTATGCCTATTATTTTGGACCCTGAGAGGGATATGTACAGTTTTGATATATACATTGTATATTATGAGAACTCACCATATATGATGTATAGTGGGTGTTGTTAATGACATTTGATTAAGTCATTTTGTTTATTGTTTCCAAATTGTTTATCTCTGATAATTGTTGCGCTTAATGACCATAAATCAATGTTAATGAATCGGATTCATACGGGGCGTTACATTTTATGGTATCAGAGCAGTTTCATAGGGAAGCATTATGTATGGTGAATTGTGTGTTATTCACTAATCTTTTAGGTGCTCATTATGACTATTGCATATGTGGTCATTGAGTGTGGGCCTGATCAACTCACCCTTTTATGTGACATATGCAGTGCCATGGTGAGGACCCAGAACAATAGTAAGACGACGGGTGCAGATGGATAACCCGACCCAGTGACAGCCGCCTTGGCAGCTATGCAGCATGAGATGGCTACTAACAGGCAGGCGAATGAGGCCTTGTTAAAGGCCAATGAGGAGTTGATGGCAGAGTTGAGATCTCTGTAGAGAGAGGACAAAGTACCCTCTCCATCACTTACTTACGAGGGCGAGGGTAGTCGCCACTAGGGTGGAGGTAGCCGTCGCTCTGATGGGCCTAGCCACCACAGAGGGCACCGGTTGTCCCAATCAGATGTTGAGGAGGATACAGCTGCTAGAGGGAAGATGCTCATTCCTTTCCGCAAGCATGACCCTCCAGCTTTTCACGGGAGTATGATCCCATTGTTGCTGTCAGATGGTTGTAGGCCTTAGAGAAGATCTTCACATTGATGGAATGTTCAGACCATCAGAGACTTCTCTATGCCACATACATGCTTCAGGGAGATGCACATGAGTGGTGGTCACCACATATCAACTGTTGAGAGCCCAGGGTGAGGCTATCACCTGGCAGACTTTTGAGGCCCAGTTTCTGGATAGATATTTTCCTAGAGATGCCAGAGAGCAGAAGCAGGCCGAGTTTGAGGGCCTTGTCCAGCGGCAGATGACAGTAGATGAATATTTGGCCAAGTTTAATGAGTTGGCTAAATATGCTCATTTCAGGAGGACTCTACCTGCATGCAGAGGTGCTTGCAGTTAAGTTCCAGAGAGGACTTAGAGATAGCATTGAGGAGAAGATAGCTAGTAGTGGGTCCAGAGATCTGGGCAGTCTGGTGAGACAGTGCCGGCAAGTGGAGGATATGATCAGGAGGCGCAGTGGCAGCCAGCCTAGTCCCTCTGTGAGATAAGAGATGAGGAGACCCAGTGGTCCAGGCTCATCCATGAAGGGTAAGGGCAGAGATTTGAGGGTCTCTTCTCTAGCAGACAGATTCAAGAAGGGCCCCAGTCAGAGAGGAGTGTCACAGAGACCAGGTCCACGTCCCAAGTGTGCTACTTATGGGAGGACTCATTGGGGGGGTGTGCCCTACTGGTCAGTTGGTTTGTTATAGATGTGGTAAGCATGGTCACTATGCTAGAGAGTGTCCACAGGCAGGTGGTCGGGCTATAGCTGCTCCTGTGATTTCAGTGGCACCTACTGCAGGCCAAATCTACACAGTGGATGCTAGGGAGGCAGCCAGAGCTCCTGATTTGATCAGAGGTACTATTTTGATAGATATTTTTGATGTGAGGGTCTTGTTTGACTCTGGAGTTACTCATTCTTTCATTAGTGACCACACTGCTTTAGGACTGAACTTGCCAATGTTCAGACTTTCTTCTCCTATGGAGGTTACCACCACCTCTAAGGAGCAGTGTAGAGTGGATATGTGCTGCAGAGATGTGCATTTTCAGTTTGAGGGCAAAGGGTACAGTGTTGATCTGTATTGCCTTGTGATGCCTACCCTTGAGATTATTTTGGGTATGGATTGGTTGGCCAAGTATGGCATTATGCTGGATTGTTGTTATAAGAAGGTTGTAGTGCCTTTAGATGGAGTCAGCTCGAGTTTCACTTAGTTTCTCTCAGTCTTGTAGGTTCGCAAGGAACTGAAGGGAGGAGCTCAGGGCTATCTTTTGTTGAGTATAGCAGATGAGAGACAGGGGGTGGATATGTCAGAGATTCCGGTGGTGAGTGAGTTTGTTGATGTATATCCAGATGAGATTACACAGCTTCCGCCGGATAGGGGGATTGAATTCTCCATTGACTTGGTTCCAGGTGTGGGACCCATATCCATAGCTCCTCACTGTATGTCTCCTTTAGAGTTAAAGGAGTTGAAGGCACAGATTGAGGACTTGTTGTCCAAAGAGTTTATTAGACCGAGTGTGTCACCGTGGAGAGCACCGGTTCTTTTTGTGAAGAATAAGGATGGGAGTATGCGTTTGTGTGTGGATTATAGGTAGTTGAATAAGGTTACTATAAAGAATAAGTATCCTTTGCCTCAGATTGATGATTTGCTTGATCAGTTGAGGGGAGCCTGTGTGTTCTCCAAGATAGACCTGCGATCCGGATATCACCAGATTCGGATTAAGCCTGAGGACATACCGAAGACAGCTTTCAAATCTCGGTATGGTCACTATGAGTATCAGGTCATTCCCTTTGATCTGACGAATGCTGTAACACCCCAAAAATTTAAAGAATCATGGACAATTACTACAAGTAAAATGTTAATAAAAAGACAGTAGAAAATTTTAGGGCAAAATAATTCTGGAAATGACCAAGGTATCCTTAAGAAAAATTACCAAAATATCCTTGGACAATTTCCCAAATGACAGTTAGGTCCCTAGGGCAAATGACTAAAATGTCCCTGAACATTTGCTCAAATGACCAAAATACCTTTATAGCTCTGATAAGGTCATATCAACCTCAGTAAGATCATGGAAACCTGATAAAAGTCTAGTAAGCTTTTAGATAGAAAATTATTGACATTCCTAGTGAAGAAAAACTATGGAATGAAATATTTAGAAATTTTAAGAGACAAAAGAATGGAATATAGACCAATCTGAGTTCTATAAAAGCACAGAAAAAGGAAAGATGTAATCTGGGAATTTTTACTCTTAATTATGAAACGAAGTACTAAATAAATAGTCTAGATCTTTTACTAAATTAAAAACAGAATGAACCAATAGAAATTTAGAAAAAGTTATTAGAAGGAAATTAGGAAACAATGATGGTTTAAGGAAATTTTTATTGAAGAAAATTCCCTCTTGACTTCTTTGGACACAGAGAAAGTTATAGTTATTATTTCAAAAATCCCAACGGTCAAAAATTAGATATATGAGTGAGGATTATACCATTAAAATTTTAAGAAGATCCAACGGTTAATGAGTTCGGAATGAAAATTTTTGTAACACGGGTTTTTGGCAGAATTTTTAGACTAAGATTAAAACTATTCCACGGTTTTGAAGCAAATGGAACACCCCAAGGCTGAGTAATTTCACGTGAAAAACCAGCTGAAAGTAGAAAGGAGTAGAATAGTCTTGAACTAGGACACATGTGTGGTGAGAAAGTATTAGCCAATGGGAAGAAGACAACCAAAAAGCAAGGCAATAAATAGCTTGAGATATTTTCACTTAAAGGCTAAGTAACTAAGCATATAAAAGGGTTGGGGGAGCTGATTTGCACGACCAAAAACATCTCACTTTCAGCCATCCCTTTCACTTATTCCTTCCACTAAAAAAAAAAAAACAAGCAAAACCAAAGTTCCCACCTTAAGCAAGTTCACGTGAAGAAGGCTAGAAGATTGGAAACCAAGTTGCTGAAATTTTAACAAGGAAAGCCAAGGTATGGGGAGTACTATGGTACACATGCTTAGATAATTAACTATACTACGTAATCTTCTAATTCTATAAGATTTAAGCTAAGTTGTCATTTATTTCCATAGCTTTAAAGCTTAGTGTACTAGGTGTTGGTGATAATGCTTCAAAGAAATAAAATAACACCTAAATGATGATTTAGATAAAGTAATTAAAGGAATAATTAACTTGAATCTAGTTTAGTAAGAAAGTGACTAGAAAATCTAAGTATTTATATTTTACGACTATACTTACTTTAGTAAAGATTGCATGTCATCTTACTATTACTTGATGATTTAATTTTACTAAGGTTGTTCATTATTTTGACTACTTGCTTCATGTGGTTGGATGTTGGTTAATTGTTATTGAATCTTAATTTGTACTAAGGTTGTATTTTACTTACTTGATGTTGTTGAGTTGTTAATTTAATATGGCTGTCTGTTATTATCTTGCTGTATGTAAAGTTGTTGTTGTTATTATGTTGTTGTATAAGGTTGCTGTAAGTCATAGACTGTTGTACATTTTAGTATGTTGCTGTTATAAATTTTATTATGTTGCTGTATTTAATAACTGCTGTATGATACTATGTTGCTACATGCTGCTGTATATTGTTGTATTTGTAATTCAATGAGGCTGTAGGTTATGTTGCTGTGTTTGATAATTGAAGAATGATATTTCGTTGTTGTAAGTTGTTGTTTATGTTATTTGGTTGCTGTATACTGTAACGCTGTTGTATATTTAATTAGGTGTTGTATATTAATTTATCTATGTTGCTGTATGATATTTAATATGTGGCTGTATGGAGCTGGAATTGTAACCAAATAGTGCTGTATGGGTTGCTGTATGATATTTTAATATGTTGCTGTATATTTGTAACTAAATGGTGCTGTAGGTTGTTGCTGTATATTTTATGATGTAGTTGAATGACATGTTAATATTCACTTGATGTTGAGCTTTGTTGAGATTCTGTAACAAAGATGATTTTAGAGCGAGTTGCTGGTTATTTTGTGTTCCATTGGAGTAGGTGGGACCATCTGATATGTATTCCACTGGAGTGGGTGGAATTAGTTGATATAAAAAAATTGAAATAAATGATAAAAGAGGTAAATGAAAAATAAAAATCAGTCATTACATACATCATTTGCATTTATCCCCTCGGAGCGGAGGGAGGTCCCACTGGAGTGGGTGGGACTGTTCCACTGGAGTGGGTGGAACTGTTTTTTGGTACCTTTTTATCCCCTCGGAGTGGAGGGAGGTCTCACTGGAGTGGGTGGGACTGTCTCACTGGAGTGGGTGGGACTAGTTTCACTGGAGTGGGTGAAACTATATTGATTTTGGTACCTTTTATTAGGCCTCTGAGATCTCAGTCATGCATCATGATAATAAAGAAAGCATGCATCGTTAATCAGGCATCTGTATTATAATTATTATTTTGATTATTTATCTGTTTTGCTAATTTGTCTTATAATTATTATTTGTGTTGATTATTTATCTGTTTCTGTTGATTATCTAATCATGTTTATCATGTACTTACCCGAGTTGTGTCTGTGATTGACACCTGTGATGACCCCAAATTACTACCGAAGGTTCATTCAGGGGTTCTCACAGATGGTGTTACCTTTGACCCGCCTTACCAGGAAAGGTAGCCCATTTGTTTGGACTCATGAATGTGAGGAGTGTTTCCTGAGATTAAAGGAAAAGTTAACCACAACTCTAGTGTTGACTCTTCCTAATCCTGAGGGAAGTTTTGAGGTTTATTGTGATGCTTCCAAGAAGGGACTTGGATGTGTGCTGATGCAGGGGAAGAGAGTGGTTGCCTATGCATCCAGGCAGCTGAAGCCACATGAGGAGAATTATCCTACACATGATTTAGAGCTTGCAGCTATTGTTTTTGCTCTAAAGGTTTGGAGGCATTACTTGTATGGTGCCATGTTGGTGGTATTCAGTGACCACAAGAGTCTCAAGTATCTCTTTGATCAGAATGAGTTGAATATGAGACAGAGACGGTGGATGGAGTTCCTCAAAGATTATGACTTTGAGTTGAGATATCATCCCGGTAAGGCGAATGTTGTTGTTGATGCCTTGAGTAGGAAACATGTGAGTGTTGCCTGCATGATGATCTCGGACAGTGAGCTGATTGAGCAGTTTAGAGATATGCACCTGACTGTGACAGAGGGTGCTAGTGGTCTCGAGTTGAGAGAGACCAAAGTTGATAATGATTTGATACGGAGGATCCAAGAGGCTCAGAAGCAGGATGATATTGTAAGGGCCATGATTGGTCAGTGTGATAACCCTAAGTTATGACATGGTTGGTGCCATACCTCCCCGAGCGACAGTGCGGGGATTCACATTAGAAAACCTGGTTTTTGGTTGTGGCGCGGATCGCGCCAGGTTTGGCGCTGACAGCGCCAAAGCCATTAGCTGTGGCGCGGATAGCGCCGATGGCCGCGCGGATCGCGCCATAAGTGCCCTGGAAAACCTTTTTTCTCTGGATTTTCACGCTGACAGCGCCAGAGGTGGCGCGGGTGGCGCCAAAGGTCTCGAAAGTCTCACGCGGATAGCGCGGGGATGGCGCTGATAGCGCCAAGTTCACCGACTTTGTGGCGCGGATCGCGCGGGAGACGGCGCGGATCGTGCGGGAGTTCGGGCAGGCTGAGTATATAAAGGGCAGAACGCGAAAATGGAGAGGGAAAAAGCTTTTCTTCTTCCCTGGACCTCCAACCTCCATTAATGGACGTTCCAAGCTCCCTAGCACTTATATACTAGCCTAAACACTTTCCTGTGGCCTAGAAACTAGTTTTAACCGATTGAAAAGCTGAAATCTTTCATCTGTTACTTAAAAACTCTTGGTAAGAGAGAGGGTGAGTTCTTAAGTGGAAAACCTCAGAGAACTTGAGGATAAGCGAGACATACGGCGGGAGACGAACTTTAGAGCTTGGAGAAGCTGTTCTGAGGTCTCCTTGGTCGTTACTGAGGTAAGGAACCTGTGTTCTCTTGATTCCCTGTGAATTTGGGTTTTTCCTGAATAATGTGACCCACAGTGAAATGAGGCTAGAATTAGCCCAGGGTCCTGTAGAGAGATTTACTCAAGGCAATGTAATGATGAAGGATTAGCTTTCAGTTTTTGATTCTGATGACTTTGAATTTTGGCTCTGTGTTATCTGTGTGACCTGTGAAATGGTCACTTGTGATTATCAGTTGATATGCCAGAGCCTTAGTTATGCTTATGTTGAGCCTGAGAAAGAGCCTTGTGTGGGCAGACATTGATTAAACCCTAGGATAAGGGATTTCTGATATAATATGTACTGTTAATTGTATGCCTGAGGGCTTATTTTAATATAAGGTTTACATGTGCCTTGATTAGGCGTTGATTCTGAGACTGTTGGTGGCAAGAGCCACAGACCTGGGAAGGAATTACTGACTGAGACCTTACCAGGTAAGTTCAGCGTTTCCTGGGGATGAATTCCCGTTTTGGTTGCACACCACACTCCTGTGGAGTGTTGGTCATGATTCATGATGCATGTATTGGCTGTGGTATTACTTGTATTGAGATTATATGCATCTGCATTTGATGTTTGTGCTGTGCTTGAGATATCTGTTGGCCAATAGATAAATACCGGCGTTGAGGAGCTCCACCGTGTATTCTGGGCGTTGAGGAGCTCCGCCCGTGGCATTGAGGAGCTCTGCCACATTAGGACAGGTACTGACGTTGAGGAGCTCTGTCAGGGCGTTGAGGAGCTCCGCCAGGCATTGAGGAGCTCTGCCACCTGTCATATGCTATGCTTGTGATAATGATTATGTTATGTTGAGGGCCAGAGGGCCAGGGCCAGTGGGCCATGTATGATGTATATGCTTGGTTATGCATTGTGACTCTGTGGGCCAGGGTGGGAATGATTTCCCAAGAACCCTGAGCTTACTGAGATATGTTATCTCACCCCGTGTGGGGGTTTATATGATTTCAGGTGATATTTCTGGAAGAGAAGAGCAGTCTCAGGGCAGGAGGCCCAGTCGAGACTAGGCTGCTTGATGTAGGAGCAGCATGGAGAGCTTGAAAGCTCTGTTTTGATTTCATTTTGATGTATAGTCTGTACTCCCTCCTGGAGGGCTTATATTCTTTTGTATCACCCCGATATGGGTGGTGTGGACCGTGGACAATGATGTATATATATATGTACAGAACTTTGATCTAATATGATATGTGACGTTCCCTGAGTCTAATTGTTGTATATCTGATTATCTGTCTGTATGATTAAATTGTCTGGCTTTTTGATATATGATATAAGAAACTGGATCAGCAGGGGCGTGAATTATACTTTTGTATAATTGTGATTTTAATTATTTGTTATTCCATACATAATGATTCAAGGAAAACGATTCTATGCTTCCGCTGAGGTTTTATAATAATGTTTAAACGCTAATATGATATTATTAATGATAACACGTCGGAGGCCTACGGGGTGTTACAGTCAGCAGGATGTTTCTTGGGAGACTCATGACTTGGTGTTGTACCAAGATCGAATCGTTGTGCCTAAGGGCAAGTTGGTGGACGAAGTTCTGTCTGAGGCTCATAAGGGCTAGTTTAGCATTCATTCAGGTGCCACCAAGATGTATCAGGACCTTAGGAGGAGCTTTTGGTGGCCAGGGATGAAGAGGGACATAGCTGAGCATGTGTCTAAGTGTCTGGTATGTCAGAAGGTGAAGATTGAGCATCAGAGACCGTTGGATTTTGTAGTTGGACTACCGAGGACTCAGACTGGTTGTGACTCCATCTGGGTGATTGTTGATAAGCTGACCAAGTCCGCTCATTTCTTACCTGTCTGGACTGACTTTACTGCAGAAAGGTTGGCTCAACTATATGTCAGAGAGATTGTTAGGCTGCATGGTGTCCCTGAGAGTATTGTCAGTGATAGAGATCCAAAGTTCACTTCTAGATTTTGGAGTGCATTTCAAGAGGCTTTTGGGACCCAGCTGAGGCTTAGTACAGCTTATCACCCACAGACGGATGGTCAGACAGAGAGGACTATCCAGACCTTGGACGATATGTTGAGAGCTTGTGCTTTGGAGCAGGGTAATAGGTGGGATAGGTACCTACCACTGGTGGAGTTCTCATACAATAATAGTTTTCATGCTAGTTTGGGCATGGCACCATATGAGCCATTGTATGGCCGGAGGTGCAAGACTCCTGTTTGTTGGACTGAGGTGGGTGAGAGACAGCTTCTTGGACCTGAGATGGTTCAGGAGACTACAGGCCGCTGCAGTTTGATGAGGGCGACCATGTGTTTCTGAGGTTGTCTCCCGTCACTAGTGTTGGACGGGCATTGGGTGTGAGGAAGCTCAGTCCTAGGTTCATTGGTCCTTATCAGATTCTTCAAAAGGTAAGACCAGTGGCTTACAGACTAGCTTTGGCTCCCCAATTGTCAGGGCTTCATGATGTTTTCCACGTGTCCCAGCTGAGGAGATATGTGTCAGATCTTTCACACGTGGTAGAGCCTGACACCATTTAGATTAGGGAGAATCTGACTTGCCCTACACGACCAGTGCAGATTCTTGACAGGATGGAGAAGCAGATTCTGAGTAGGACTATTCCCATAGTCAAGGTACAATGGGATGGAAGGACACCTGAGGAGGCGACTTGGGAGCAAGAGCAGGAGCTTTTGCAGCTATACCCCGAGTTGATTACCAGATATGAACTCA
This sequence comes from Glycine latifolia, assembly GCA_013407115.1. NCBI lineage: Eukaryota > Viridiplantae > Streptophyta > Magnoliopsida > Fabales > Fabaceae > Glycine > Glycine latifolia. The sequence continues at coordinate 13,525 of QARZ01039464.1, forward strand.
AATTTTGCAGTCAAAATTCTTAAAAAGGGGGGTTGAATATAATAACCATGATTTGTAAAAAAAAAAATTTAATATTTTATTTGGCACGATTAGCGCCAGGAGTGGCGCCGTTAGCGCCATGACTCGACCATGTGGCACGATTAGCGCCAGAATGGCCCTGGAGACCCCCTGATTCGAATATCTGGCGTGAGTAGTGCCATAAACATGTCCAGACTAGAATATTTGGCACGAAGAGCACCAGGATGGCGCTATTAGCATGGGAACGTGGGCAGGACCCTATAAAAGGTCATTTGAATGTTTTGGGACAGAAAACAACGCTTATTCTTCTTCCTTAAGCCCCTTCCACCATTAATGAAGTAGAAAGCTTCATATCTACTCCATTCTTCATCTAAACACTTTCCACCCAACTAGAAAGTTTATTAGAACTCCTCCATGAGCTAGATTCCAGATTCAGTTTCTCGAGAGAACCATCAATCGGAGAAATCTCGTTCTCTAGGGAACTTTGTAAAACTGAGTTTGGAAGGGAAAGAAGACGATTCAAGGACGCTAAAGCTTGGAGAAGTGATCCTCCAGCCTTCCTCGACTGTTTAGAGGTAAGAAACTCAAGTTTTACCGATTGATTTGGGAAATTGTTCTTGGGATGAATAGTGACCCAATTGTCTTAGGGCCAAAATTAGGCTTGGGTTCTTTAGAAAAGTATACTCAGGAGGTTGTTCTGATGAATATTGAACTTTGAATCATGACTATTGATGAAGTTTGGTTTTGACTCTGATATATGTATGAGTAGGAAGAATGATGTAATGAAAGGTATTCTGATAGGTATGAGCATTGGGGATTTTACTAAAAGTGTTCAGGAGACCGTATAGAAGGTGATTAAGTGATGGATTGATTGTTTTGAATAACTTGGTTATTCTTGAGATATAGAGGGGTTAAGCAATTGTATGCTTTGAACTAGCTTATGCAGAGTCTTAGAGGGACTCTAGTATTTTGGTTAGGCTGAGATAGATCCTGCTGAGGGTCTGTGAATCGCCTATAAGGTGGTTAGCTCTGATAACCCTAAGATAGAGAACAGAGAGATTTTAATGGAAAGGAATAGCATTTCCTTTCATTCTAACGGTTAAGGACCATTATTGATTGATTGTTTGTATGCCTTGTGTAGGGCGTGATACAAATATTGTTGGTGGTTGTGACCACGAAGCCGGAGAGCCGGTGTAGCGCTGAGAGCAGGTAAGCTCTTTGTTCTTGTGAGTGTTTCCCTTTGATTGTGTTCCACCATACTCCAGAGGGAGTGATGGTTATTGTATGAATTGATCCATGTATATTGAAATTGTGTGTTACTATTTTGATTGAAAACATGTACTTGATATACATGGATTGAGGCTATGTGTGTTGATTGATTAGATTTCTATGGCCAGTAGAATAGAATAGAATGTATATATGTTTGAGAAAGTCCTGATGAGAGATGTGCCCATATAGATGGATGTAGCTTCCTCAGGCAAATAATAGAAAGTCCTGATGAGAGATTTGCCCATATAAATGGATGTAGCTTCCTCAGGAAAATAATAGAAAGTCCTGATGACAGATGTGCCCATATAGATGGATGTAGCTTCCTTAGGCAAGGATAGGAAGTTTTTGATGAGAAAAGTGCCCACATAGATGGATGTAGCTTCCTCAGGCATTGATAAATGATATATATATGCCATGTACATGTGATGTGTTTTAATAGTGTGATGGCTAAATGATGATGATGTATTTTATAAAAAGGGTGATGATGAACCCTTGAGACATATGTATATGTGGTGATATGGCTTGAGAGCTGTGATGGCTAGTTTGTAATGCCAATCTTGATACTATATGCATGGAAGTGAACCAGGGGGAGGAAAGACCTCTAAGGACCCTGAGTTTATTGAGATTGTTATCTCACCCCTGTTGGGGATCATGTTTTGCAGGTGATACTCAGGGAGCGGCTGATAGATCTCAGGGCAAGAAGCCCGAGTAGAGGGATATGGTTTTGTGGGAATTTTAAGCATAGAGTTTGAGAGCATGTTGGCTCTATTTTTTGATTTATGCCTATTATTTTGTACCCTGAAAGGGATATGTACAGTTTTGATATATACATTGTATATTATGAGAACTCACCATATATGATGTACAGTGGGTGTTGTTAATGACGTTTGATTACGTCATTTTGTTTATTGTTTCCAAATTGTTTATCTCTGATAATTGCTGCGCTTAACGACCATAAATCAATGTTAATGAATCAGATGCATACGGGCGTTATAGTTAAAGTGAGAAAAAGCTTTCTAGATAACCATTCCTTAACCTAAACACCTTCACATCCAACGTGAGGATTGAAGAGAATAACCTTATAAATTAGTTTACGCTCTTTGTTAGTTGTAAAAAAAAAAAACCATCAGGCAAGGAGATCATTTCTCTAAAGGAAGTGTAGGGTTTCAACCTTTAAGAGTTAGAAGGCACTTTAAGGACATCCAAGCTTGGAGAAGCTATTTTCTAGCCTTCCTTGACATTTTTAAGGTAGGACACATGAGTTTTACCATTTCTGTTGAGTTTGGTTTTAAGAGGAAAAATGACCCATATGAGTTAGGTTTGGTTTTGGGTGATGATTCTTTGGAAAAATATGCTTAGGAAGATGTTGTGATGAAGGTTCAACTTTGAGAGTTAACTTTTCTGGGTTTTGGGTATTTTGTTATGCCCGGATAGATCTTTGTGGGGTTTACAAGTCACTGGTTGGTTGTGTAGGATTGAGATCTACAAAGGAACTGGGTTCTTTTCATGAAATGGTTGAAAACCGTTCTTGGTATCTTTCTTGCCCATTGTAGAGCGTGATAAAGAGGATATCGATGGTCATGAACATGAGATTGGTAATGTCTTCAAGAGAGGAATGAATATCAGTTGAATGTTCATGATGCAAAGCTATCATAGCATCCATCTTTTGAATCATGAGATACTCAAAAGGGTTCCACTGTTGCCCAACAGGTGTAACGACCCGCCACGTCGCTACTATATCACTATCTCCTAATCACCTCATGAAACATGTTTTAGCTGAAGATCTCTTTAATTTGATTATGAAAGCGGTGGAAAATTTCTCTCATGAGTACATACTCATCATGATCGTAAACAAGACACGTATAAACATCCCAATTGCACAAATATAAATATATACATATATATATATATATATATATATATATATATATATCAAGCGTAGTTTAGTTGTAAGTACAATTATCCATGTTTACAATATACAAGTGTTTTACAAGGGAAACAACAAAAAAACTGAACATCAGGGGTGTAACTAGCAAAACATAGGTGTGAACATCAAAACCAGGGGTGTAATCAGCGAAACATAACCCCTGCCCGGGATTCATCACATCGACATCCCGGCAACTCAGCGGCTCCAACTAAAAATTGTCATCTTCCCGGTCACCTACTACTATTTATCTGCTCACACGAACCAGGTTCGCGATCATCACAGGTACCAAACCACATGACACAACAAAGCAAGGGTGAGCTCATCATATAAAATAACAATCAAAGATAACATCAGTTAAGGAAGACAATTCAAGAGCACAATATCACCACAAATTCAGATATATCCACAAGCAACCAACATAAACACGCATCTAGGAACATTTCATGAATAAGCTTAACATGCCTAGCATGCTGCATGCTTCTAACTCAACTCTTGGCATGCAATGTGGTACCATCCCAGAAATAGGCCAAATCCATGGTCCAAATGATAGCTGTAGTTGACGTTGGGGTCACTCTGTTGTGCACAGGACTCACCCCCCATGGTGATCAGCCAAATGGGTGTCAAAAGGATCTCCCTACAGACGTGGCCCCCCAATACTTCTCGTACTATTACAGTCAATCATCCTATTTCTGTCATGCAAATAAAGTATGTCTCTCATGGGCACCATCAACGTATGGCACGACACAGGAACATCCCGTCCTGGCGAGGATCTTCATACCCTCCCATGTTACCTACATACCGCCCTAAATGAGGGCCGCCCCAACATGGGCTGCAAATGTTGTATGTCTCTCATGGGCACCATCAACATATGGCCCAGCATAGGAACATCCTATCCTGGCTAGGATCTCCATACCCTCCCATGTTACATACATACCGCCCCAAATGAGGGCTGCCCCAACACAGATTCATTGATGCACTGACCGTGGTCCTTGCAAGGTTCACACCCAGTCTCGACATCTCACGTGTCTATACGTAGCCTCTCACCATGGCTCTATCAAGGTACAAAACATCTCAAACCATCACATAAGCTAACCTCAACGTAGTCACATACGTCATTCACAACGCTACAAACAAGTGAACCAGTGTGAAGTATTAGTTGTCCGGGTTGGCGCCTGGATATAATAACTTAAGGTACGAATCCGAACAAGGTCGAACGAGGTCGACCAAAGTCGGACAAAGGCGGTCAAGGATTCGAGGGCTTGAACTTAATTTTAAGGAGAATCGCTCAACAGCTCTAAGGTACCATCCCGAGTAAGGAACCCGGTATGCCGACGTCCGCCAACAAGGATTGTCACATTCTACATGCACAAATGCATGCTACGTAAACCACTCAACTCGGCCAACCCATCTCGGCAGTCGACACTACAACAAAGGTTTGACACATATATGTAGCTCGGCCAACGCTTCCTGGTAGCCAACATCACAAGGGTCTGACACACACATATATACAACTCGGCCAACCCTTCCCGGTAGCCGACATCACAAGTGTCTAACACACACATATATACAACTCGGCCAACCCTTCTCGGTAGCCAACATCACAAGGGTCTGACACACACATATATACAACTCGACCAACCCTTCCCGATAGCCAACATCACAAGGGTCTGACACACATATATACAACTCGACTAACCCTTCTCGGTAGCTGACATCACAAGGGTCTGACACACGCATATATACAACTCGGCCAACCCTTCCCGGTACTCAGCACCCTCACGAACACTTCTGCAATGTGTCTTGGGAACTTCTCAGCATCAAAATGCCAACTTCACACACATGCACGGGAAGTTCTTACAACATTAACTCCCCCTTTCTAGAATATCACACCAGAACATCATTAATATCAACAAAAAGAAAACCAATGAACACAAAGCGTAACCCATTCCATTCAATAAAACAAACATAACTTTCTGGAAAACAACACGCACACGGACATGCATCATCGCCATGGTTGGACTCCCTAGTCCTCAACCATGTTGCCTGAAACTATTATCAAACATAATGAACTCCCTTACCTAACCAGGAGTTCATTCACAAGCTTCATGATGTGTTGTCCTAAGCGTCTGTTCTGACCACGAGGTCCTTTTTGGCGTCGGGATATCGTGGCAAGGACGGTGGTTCTCGTGGGTTGAAAGTAACACAAGGGGGGTCGAGAATGAGAGGTTTTGTGGGTGAATTTTTGAGAGAGAAAACAGAGAAAACGTAAAGGTAGAAAAAGGAAGAGCACGCTTCCACTGCACACTCCTGCCCTTAAGTACTCAACTGACAGGACAGGTTTGCCCTTCGTGCAAACGCAGTAATAACTGGTCAACACAGATAGCTATCAACCACTAGCATTCATACCAAGGCAAGGGCACTCAAACAGCAATTATCATATAAACAATAAAACATGTAATTAACCACCATAACACACACATAAATATCCAGATTAGCAACTTATAATTTGGGGCGTTACAGCTCTCTCACCCTTTTTAGGAATTTCGTCCTCAAAATTACCTGATGTAAACAAAGCTGGGTAGGCCTCCCGCACCTGGTTCTCTAGCTCCTATGTCACATCTTCTCCAGATATACCTCCCCAGATCACCTTGACTAAGGGAATTTCTTTTCCTCTTAGATGCTTTGTCCTTCCATCCTCAAGGGTAGTGTTTCATATGTCAGGTTTTCCTTACTTAAATATCGTCCAATCCGACCACATGAGAAGGATCATAAATGTACTTACGAAGTTGGGATACATGAATACATTATGGAGATTGGAAAGGGACGGGGGTAAAGCAATTTGGTAGGCAACGGGGCCGACTCTCTTTAGAATTTGGAAAGGACCAACAAACCAGGGTGTGAGTTTCCGGGATTTCAATGCTCGATCGACCCCGATCCATGGGGTGACCCTCAAGAATACATGATCACCGACTTTGAACTCTATGTCCTTCCTCCTTCTGTCAAGATAGCTTTCCTTGCGGTTTTTAAGGTAAGATACGTAAGTTTCACCGTATCTTTTGAGTTTGGTTATAAGAGAAAAAATGACCCATATAAGTTAGGGTTGGTTTTGGGTGATGTTTCTTTGGAAAAGTATGCTTAGGAGGTTGTTGTGATGAAGGTTAAACCTTGAAAGTTAACTTTTCTGGGTTTTGAGTATTTTGTTATGCCCGGATAGATCTTTGTGGGGTTTACAAGTCACTTGTTGGTGGTAAATATATTTGAGATCTGGAAAAGAACTGGGTTCTTTTCATGAAACGGTTGAGAACTGTTCTTGATATCTTTCTTGCTTGATGTAGGGGCTTGATAAAGAAAATATAGGTGGTCGAAAACACGAGGTTGAGGTAGCCGGTGCTGGAATCAGAGGAGGTAAGCTCTCTGTTCTTGGGAGTTTGTTCCCTTGATTGTGTTCCACCATACTCTTGGCGAGTGATGCTTGTTGGATATCATGGTGCGTGTATTTATATTGTGTGTTATTGCTTTTTGATTGGAAACATACATGTAATGGAGATGTGCACTGGTTGGCTAATTTGTATATCTAGATATACATTTGTGCATGTCTGTGCTGGAAGGGCACATTGGTGGAATTAACATGTGGAGTCTGTGGTTTGGGACCTCAGGCCAGGATATGTGATGTGTACATGGAGTGCACTGAAAGATATACAAGAGTGCACAATATGTGTACTAGCTGTCTAACTTGTATATCTGATATGCAATTGTGTATGATATCTGCACTGGTTGGCTAAATTGCATATTCATGCTAGAATGGCACGTTGGTGTGGTTATGTACATGTGATGTTTATTAAAAGGTCAGGCTGGTTATGTTAATTATAATGCCAATATAAATGTTATGTACTGTGGAAGTGAACCAGGGGGAGGTGGGGAGGTGAGTCTCCAAGAACCCTGAGTTTACTAAGATTGTATCTCACCCCGGTTGGGATTATATTTTGTTGCAGGGGATAGCCAAAGAGCGGAGGACGAGGTCTGTGGCAAGAGACCCGAGTAGGGGTTGTTCGGTGAATCTCGATTGACAGGCCAAGTAGGCCAAGACCGGGTTAGACACTAATTGAGGATCCCAGACAAGAGGCCAAGGCCGGGTTCGAGGAAGCGGAAATCAGAAGGTGGTCTTGTGAGAGCCTGTTGGCTCAATTTTGTTGTATATTTTGTTACCTGGTATGGGTTTTTGTTTGATGTATCTTATAGAACAGAACCCAAGTGCCGGGATGTATACAAAATTTCTATACATAATGTTTTTAGTTATGTTGTATGTAAGGTCTCGGGAGTCCACGTGGCACTTTAATGTTTCAATGTTGTAATTTTGTAATAATAATAATTATGGTAATGACCCTGTGACTAATCCGGATTCGTGTGACTAGGGTGTCATACAAGGGGAGGTGCAATTGGAACTCGGATAAGAGAGGGGTGTAAATAGAACCTTTTGAAGCCGGGATCGTACTGAGTGTGTTAGTACTTACAAGGAAACCGGGTTAGAGTGTGACCAAATTGTCACGTAGGTATCCTGGGAAAAAGCGCTGAAGAGAAAAGAACCCGAACGAGGCCGGGTAGTGATGGCTAGGGTGGGAACCCGGACAAGGTTATTTGGGCTACACTTACCTATGGGAAGTCATATGCGCTTGACTCGCCAACCCGGTAGTTGGTGATTTCACAAGCTTAACTTATGCACGTGATCCGCACTGACTGTCGGGTCACTGGGATAACATGTGTTGACTTAGTGACGTATGCGACGTGTGTTAACTCTCAGGGTATTTAAATAGCGTGCATGTGGATTATTTCGTGCACGACTCATTTATTTTCTTCCTCTGTCCCTTCACCAAAAAGGTGTTCCTTCTCTCTCTTCCTTCTCCGTTTTCGCCATTGACGAACAAAGAAATCTTCTGGCTTAGGGAAGAGAAGGTGACTTTAGGATGTTAGAGCCTGAGAAGCGGTTCTTTAGTCTCGTTAACAACCTTAGAGGTAAGAAGCGCCGGTCCAGCCTTAGGATATAATTGTTATCGATTTTGGGTTAGTTGTGATGAACCCTTTTGGGGTTCTGCATGTCGCCTGTGGGTGACTTATGTTGGTAACCTGGTAATATATATCGAGTTCCTCTACATGCAACAGGAGAAAACCATTATTGATTTCTTGCATACATGTATGTAGGGTGCGATGCTGAAGATCTTGGTGTTCAAAATCATGAGGTTGGATGAACCAGTAAGGAACACTAGATAGGGTTCTTGAGAGTTTGTCTATGGACTGCGTTCCACCATACTTCAAGGGAGTGATGATTGTTATATATCATGATGCATGTATTAAAATTGGGTGTTACTGCTTTCTGTTTGATAAAATGTATATGATTTGCACTGTGATCGCTTTGTGTGATATTTGAGATTCTCTGGCAGTAAAATGGACAAGGATGGACTTTGAGCCATAGACGTCCACGCAGAACCCAGAGGGAATGTGCCCATTAAGTTGGATGATCTCTCTTGTTATATCCATGTGATTATATACATGTGATGTCGTTTTGATTAAATACGTGGCCAGTTTACTGAGATTATTATCACACCCCGGTTGGGGATTATATTGTTATTGCAGGTGATTAGCATAGGGAGGATGGCGGATCCCGGGGCAAGGGGCCTGGGTAGCAAGGCAATCCGAGGGATTCCGGATGAGAGGTTGAGTCGGGACAGGTTCCTAGTGAACCTTAGTCCATTTTGGAGCATGCGGCTCTGTATTTTTGTTATGTATTTCCGCATGTTTGTAACCCGGTCCTAGAGGGTATCGTACCCGGGGTCTTATAAGTTTGTAACGATGACGTCGTTTTATTAGTTGCTTCTTTAATTATTTTTTCATATTAACTACTATGCTTAACGACCATAAGGGAATATAAACAATCGGATGCATACGTGGTCGTTACATTTTATGGTATCAGAGCAGTTTGTCCTAGGGAAGCATTATGTATAGTAGACAAGATTGTCCCATCCATAGAGGTTTTAGCACAGGTGTAAAATACTTTCACTAATTCAGGGTAAAAAGTACCCTTCATCTCAATAAATTTCTTCAATCCCTAGGCTTCAATCATAGCAGGAAATTGAAAACCTTCTCTAATAAACCATTCAAGGTCAAGGTGTTTAGGAGGGCAAATGAGTTTAGTGGCATTAAACTGTAGGTAGTTTATTTTCTCATGCTCACTAGGAAACCAATGATTTAACCTATTCACTACAGGGTTAGAGGTTTCAACACTTTTTCTCTTAGAGGTTTTTGATCTCTTAGGATTAGACATGGTGAATACAGGAGTAGGAATACAAAGAGCAGAGTATCTAAAAAAAAATAGAAAACTCTAAAAAAAAATAGAAAACTCTATAATCTACACAAAGTCTCATTCCCCCATCTTTCTTCTTCACTAACAGAACTGAAGCTCCCCAGGGTGAAACACTAGGTCTAATAAATTTCTTCTCCAACATCTCCTCTAATTGCTTTTTCAATGCTTCTAGCTCTAGAGGGGACATCCTATATGGTGCCATGGATATTGGTCCAGATCCAGGAATTAGGTCAATAGAAAATTCTATTTCCCTTTCTGGAGGTATCCCTGGTATTTCATCTGGGAACACATCTAGATATTCTCTTACCACGGGTATATTAGAGAGTTCATCAGTTGACTCAGTTACATTAGCTGATAAAAGAACATACCCTTGAATTTCATTTGCACAGGAATAGGAAACAATGGAGTTCAAATACAGACACTGGGTTTGACTATTTTCTGAAATTTCTGAAGGTGAAATAATGGTTTTATGTGAACAATCTAACAACACATGGTGTTAGCTGCAAGCCAATCCATACCCAAAATTATACTAAAACCAGTCAAAGGAAGACAAATCAAATTTGCAGAATAAGATTTATGATCAACTTGAAAAACACAATTAAGACAGATTTGACAAGTAGTAATAGGTTTACCAGTAGGAGTAGAAACTTGAAGATCATAAGGTAATTGACATAAAGGTAATCCTAATTGTACAGCAGTGTCATAAGAAATGAAAGAGTGGGTAGCACCTGAATCATACAATACAGTTAAAATAGTATCTTTAATTTTACACTTACCCTCGATAAGATTTTCAGATTGAGATGCCTCTGCTGCATTCATGGTAAAAACCCTTCCAGTCTGTTGAGGACGTTTGGTGCCTTGGGGTTTTTCAACTCTTACAATTTCTAGCATAGTGTCCCATCTTTCCACATCTGTAACACTTATTTATCAAAACACCGAACTTCCTAATTTCTAGGGGTCCTACTACTTTCAACATATCTTCCCTCAATCCCCCTTCAAACTTCATGCACTTCCAGTGCTCATCAGGGTTATACTGAGATGGGAAAATACTTACCATAGAATGCTGTCTTAAACACCTCCCATGTAATCTCTATGTTGCGATTTTAAAAGTGTACGGTAAGTGCACCGATCGTTCCCAAGTAATAAAGATTAGGTAAGTGAGTATCGTTCTCCACAGGGATTGGGGTGATTTCACAGCAATAGTAAATTAATGTGATTGAAAGGAAAAATAGTAAATTATGCAGAGAAATATTGTGGAATAGTTTGGTTGATTGGGTAATTAAAAGACAAG
>QARZ01039466.1:0-24864 GCA_013407115.1 Glycine latifolia
TGATATTTCAATTAGGTTTGTGGTTTCAATTAATTTAGGGGTTAATTCGATTGAACTGCTTCTAATGAAATTGAATGAACTTTCATAACAAGATCATTATATGAGAACTATGATAATTCGCATTGCTTGGTTTGGTGAATTGGATTGATGCTTTTTAATCTGTTTTAGAATACCTATTATCAATTATGTCAGTTTCTATTTTGCAACATTTGTCTTCAATTTTCATTTATCGCATGCAAACTGTTCGATAAAAATCTCCCTATTATTTACTAGTGAATTGAAGTTGGAACCATATTGATTGTGTCTCTGAGTCGACGTAGGTTAATCATGTGCTACAGAATTAGCGTAGTTTAATTGTTTTGAAGCGATACGACATCGATTATCAAAACTGGCGCCATTGCCGGGGGCACAGTCATTGTGTGCTAACTTTAATTCACTCATAATTAGATAATAGCATTAGTAAAATATAAAAGAAAAAAAAATCTACATTCACTGCATATTTACATCGTGCTGCACAATTGTACTTTGTTACATATTTTTCTTGTTTCTGTTGGTTGTTATGAAGTGTGTGTGAGGTGCTGGTGCAAAATAGCCAAAAAAATAGAGGAAAATAAGGAAAAAACAGGGGAAAAAATAGAGTAGTAGGGAGAGATTTGGTGTAGTGTAGTTGTGGTTTTTGTGCAATTTGCTGTCTAGAATTTTTTGGTCCTATTGGGTTAAAATTGGCAAATTCGACCTCTAAGTAGGAGTTGTAGCACAGTTTCAACAATTAACGCAGGGGCATTCTAGTCATTTCATAGCAAACTGTCTCAGAATGGGCTGAAATTTTCCCAGAATGTGGAGAAAATTAATACATCAAGGTTCCCTATGAAGGGTGAACACGGTCAGAGGGGTCCAAATTGCCAAATTCGATGATCTAGACCACTTTTGAATTTATTTTGTGTTTTCATGATTTTTAAAAATCACAAAAAATTACAAAAATAAGCATGATTTATAGATATTTACTGTGGTATTTTTAAATTTTTCTAAAATTTTTTGGGACAGTTTTTCATTTTCTGTTTCATTTCAACAGATATTGTGGATAGTGTCCTGGTAGAGTAGCTGTTTGACATTTCTGTGATTTTTGTGTTTTTGTCCCTTATGAGTTGAACTGTGCATGACTAGGTCCCAATCAAGTGACTTGCATTCATATGATCCTGAGATAAATAGGACATTTCACAGATTAAGCAGAAATAATATTAGTCTAGATGAATTTGATAGTGCAGTCCTAGATAGTAGTGTAGTATTTTTTGAGTCTTTTGTTTCTAAGTCTATTTCAAATTCTTGCACATCTTGATTCTGAAATTTTTGTTGATACAATGACTAATAAAAACCTAACTCTTAAGGAATTGGCTAAACTTTATGTTGTTTATCAACCTTGGTGTATTCAGTATCTTGAGACTGAGGTTAGTTATGAGCTAAAGTCTGGACTGATCCATTTGCTCCCAAAGTTTCATGGTCTTGCAGGTGAAGATCCACACATGCATCTTAAGGAGTTTCATGTAGTGTGTTCCACCATGCGACCACATGATATCACACAATTTGTATTTTCTCATTATCCTTATTTGTTGTGCTATTACTTTTTGCCTTTGATAAGCCAAATAAGGGGAGAAAATTGATTGATAATCAACAATAATGAAACTCTGCTATGCTCTCTGCTATGCTCTGTTTTTCTGCTAGTTCTTTGCCAATAAATGATTCATGAAATTAACTAAGTTAAAAGGAGCAAACTAACTCAGGGGGAGCTAATCTAATGTAAACAAATGATTAATGCTAATGCAAGCTTAACTCTTAACACTTGCTCTTGGCAAAGAGGCTGATTCGTTGTTTAGGTTAACAAAGTTCAAGACCTTCATCTTGTTCATCCTTAAAGCAATTCCAAACTTAAACAGATGGTCAATCAATATTTGGCATGTTCAAAGCCAAAAAGGGGGAGATTGTTGGATATAGGGGGAGCATCTTGAAGCATTGAAGCTTGGGACTTGAAGGATTATTTTGTGTTTTTCACATGCCTTGGAATGCCTTGGAAGAATGTAAATCAAATGAAGTGTTCAGACTGATTAATCCTTGCATTGCATGCATTTAATCATTTACATGCCTAAATGTTTTTCACAAAGAATTAAAACAATGTTTGATAAAAGAACCAAAGAAGCAATGTTTTTTGGAAAAATACAAATACCACTGGTTTAATCGATTACACTGCTATTTAATCGATTATTTTGTTCGTCTTTGAATCTGGAAAAGCTTTGAAGAACAATTTAATCGATTACCATTTCTTGTAATCGATTATTTAGTGTTAAAAGAAAATCATGGTTCACTGCTTTAATCGATTACCATTTATTGTAATCAATTACATAAGACTCTTAGAAAAGCTTGTTTCACTGCTTTAATCGATTACCATTTCTTGTAATCGATTACACAAGGCTTTTCAGAAATACTAAGTTACTGGTTTAATTGATTACGGATCATATTAATCGATTATTTTGCTCGTTGTTCAAACCCAGAAAACCTATGAACATTTTAATCGATTAAAATGGCAATTTAATCGATTACACAAAGCGTTTTAATCGATTATTGAGCGCGTTTAATCGATTATAGTTAGTTACAAAGTTTTGTTATAAATAGAAGTGAGGCTTGTCTTGTTTTTCTAACTTGAGTAATTCGAATTTCTGATTACACACAAGCCTTCACCAAGATTGAAAGTGTTTTTCTGAGTTTACTAACCTCTTGTCCCACTTCTTAATCTTCATGAGTTTTTGAATGATTTCTTGGACAAGAGTTTTCAAAGAAGAATAGGAGAGCATGTTCTGAAATTCTTTTGTTCATTCAACTCTGATTGGTAACTCATATACATTCATAATCATTGAATCATCAGGTTGTTTCTCTCCATTCTTTTTGGATGTAAATTTGTTTTGCAATTTTTGTAATTGAGTGTTGTTGTAAATTTGTTCTTGAGGCTTGTCTAGAGTAGTGTTCTCTAGGAAGAACAGAGTAGTGTTCTTTGGTTCTTGTTTGCTTGAAGTCTAATAGGGTTTTAGATTTCTTGTCTTTATCTAAGATTGATAAAGAGTGATTGTGATAAAGCTTGTAAGAACTGAAATTTACAATAGTGGAACTCTAATCTAGTGTTGATTAGAAACTGGATGTAGCTTCTCTTGAGAAGTGAACCAGTATAAATCCTTGTGTTCTTTTCTGTTCCTTAATCTCTATTAGCTATTTTGTTCATTTGTTCTTGGTATTTTTATCATTACTCACAAGTTCTATTTTTGAGCTATTGATTTCTTGAGCCGAGTGAATTGATTGAATAAAAGCTTTCTTGGTTTTAAAGTGATTAAGATCCTTACTCTAATTTTGTAAAGAAATTTTAAAAGACCAAGTTTTAACCAATTCACCCCCTCTTGGTTATTGTGGGTATTCCTATTGTTTTCAGTTTGGTGATGACGTTGTCCAGTTTAACATTTTTGAGGCCATGAGACATCCTATAGAGGAGCATTCTGTCCTTCTTCTTGATATCATTGATGTCGCAGTAGATAGTGTAGATATTTCTGATTCACTTTCTGATTTTTTTATTATTTTGATCTTGGTTCTTATAATTGTACCTGTGATGATTCTGCTGTTGTGTGTAGTATTTGTGTGGAGATTTCCTCCGCACTTGACTCTGATTGTGTTGTAGATATAGGTATCGGTGTTGATTCTCCTATCTCCCTTCCCTCAGCCACCAACCTTTCCTTGCCTTCCACCATTCAGCCACCTTCCTTGGAGTTGAAGTCACTACCTGAGCACTTAAATATACATATTTAGATGATGCTCAGCAGCTTCCAGTTATCATATCTAGCAGCCTGTCACTTGAGCATGAAGAGAAGTTGCTGCATGTTTTGAGAGGCCACAAAAAAAATGCCATTGGATGGACACTTGTTGACATTCCTAGAATAAATCCTTCCATTTGCATGCATCGGATACTCTTGGAGGATGATTCTAGGCCGATGAGGCAGCCATAGAGGAGGCTGAATCCCATTATTCTTGATGTGGTAAAGAAAGAAGTGATAAAGTTACTTGCTGCAGGGATCATCTATCCCATTTCAGATAGCACTTGGGTTTCACCTGTCCAAGTGGTCCCTAAGAAGTCGAGTATCATTGTTGTTAAAAATCAGGATAATGAGTTGAATCTGACTAGAGTAGCCAACAATTGGCGAGTTTGCATTGATTACAGGAGACTTAACTAGGTAACTCGCAAGGACCATTTCCCTCTCCCCTTGATTGACCAGGTTCTAGAGAGGTTGACAGGTAAATCACATTATTGCTTTCTTGATGGTTTTTCTGGTTACATGCATATTCATATTGCATTGGAAGACCAACATAATACCATATTCACCTGTCCATTTGACACATTTGCCTACACTAGGATGTCCTATGGCCTATGCAACGCACCTGCTACCTTCCAAAGGTGCATGGTGAGTATCTTTTCTGATTTATTAGAGAGTTGCATGGAGGTGTTTATGGATGATTTCACTGTTTATGGTTCCTCTTTTGATGCATGTTTGGATAGTCTCTCTAGAGTTCTTGATCGAAGTATTGGGACTAACCTTGTTCTTAACTTTGAGAAATGTCATTTTATGGTACATGAAGGTATAGTCTTAGGGCATTTAGTCTCTAGTAGAGGTCTTGAGGTCAATAAAGCTAAGATTGATGTTATTACTTCTTTACCTTACCTCGCTTCTGTGCGGGAAGTGCGTTCTTTTCTTGGACATGCAGGTTTTTATAGGAGATTCATCAAAGATTTCAGCAAGATTGCACTGCCATTGTCCAAGCTTCTCCAAAAGGATGTAGACTTTATGATTGATCAGCCTTGCAAAGAGACATTTGCGGAATTAAGGAAAAAGCTTACGACCTCTCCCATCATGCAGCCACCAGATTGGGAACTTCCCTTTGAGCTCATGTGTGATGCCTCTAATTATGCACTTGGGGTTGTGTTGTCACATAGAGTTGATAAACGATCCCATGTCATTGCTTATGCTTCACGTACTTTAGATGCAACCCAAGTTAACTACACCACCACGGAGAAGGAGCTTTTAGCTATTGTTTTTGCTTTAGATAAATTCCAATTTTATTTGCTTTGCTTCTATGTTACTGTCTTTACTGACCATGCAGCTTTGAAGTACCTGTTGAAGAAGCCTGATTCTAAACATAGATTGATCAGGTGGATGCTTTTTCTTCAGGAGTTTGATATTGAGATTAAGGACAGGAGTGGTGCAGAAAACTTGGTTGCTGATCATTTGAGCAGGATTGAGGGACATGTTCAATCCTTTCCTATTAGGGATAATTTCCCTAATGAGAATTTGATGCACTTGCATTCATCACATATCACCCCTTGGTTTGCTGACATTGTGAATTTCATAGTTGCATCTGTTGTTCCACCTCATGAATCTAGGTCTCAAATAGATAAACTTAAGAATGATGCTAAATTTTATGTGTGGGCTGATCCTTATTTGTGGAGGTTTGGTGGTTATCAAGTGGTTCGCAGGTGTGTACCAGATCATGAGATTCAGTCTATTCTTCAGTTTTGTCATGGCACACCTACTGGCGGTCATTTTGGTCCTCAGGGGACCACTAGGAAGGTATTGGATTGTGGGTTCTATTGGCTCACTTTGTTTAGAGATGCTCATCACTTTACCACCACTTATGAGCAGTGTCAGAGAGTAGGAGGAACCATTACACATAGGCATGAGATGCCTTAGCAGTCCATTATTTTTTGTAAGGTTTTTGATGTGTGAGGTATTGATTTTATGGGTCCATTTCCTATTTCTCATGGTTTTTTTTTATATATTTTGCTTGCTGTTGATTATGTTTCTAGATTGGTTGAAGCTAAGGCCACTAGAACTAATGATTCTAAAGTTGTTGTGGATTTTTTGAGATCTAACATTTTTTGCAGGTTTGGTGTGCCTAGAGCCATTACCAATGACCAGGGGAGCCATTTCTGTAACATGTCATTGACATCCTTACTTCAGAAGTACGGGATTGTACATAGAGTTGCTATAGCTTATCATCCCCAAACTAATGGGAAAACAAAGGTTTTTAATAGAGAGATAAAGCAAGTATTACAGAAGGTAGTGCAACCCAACAGAAAGGATTGAAGCAAGCTACTTGAAGATGCTTTATGGGCTCACAGGACTACTTACCGAACACTTTTGGGGATGTCTTCCTATAGGGTGGTTTTTGGCAAGTCATGCCACCTTCTGGTAGAGATTGAGCTATTGGGCAGTGAAGAGTTGTAACATGACATTTGATGAAGCGGGTATGGAAAGACAGCTTCAATTGCAAGAACTTGAAGAGATCCGCTTAGAAGCCTATGAGAACACCAAGATTTACAAGGAGAAAGTGAAGTAATTTCATGACTCAAGGATTCTTATAAAGGAGTTCCATATTGGCCAAAAAGTGTTATTGTTTAACTCTTGCCTCAAGCTTATTTTTGGTAAACTTCGATCTAGATGGGATGGACCTTTTGTTATCACTAATGTTTTTCCCCATGGTGCAGTTGAGATTAAAAATGAAGTTACCGGCAAGGTCTTCAAAGTGAATGGTCACCAACTCAAGCTCTTTGGTCTTGCCAAATTTATGTGATAATGTGCCTTGAATGACATTTTGGGAGTTTCCTTTTCCCTTCTTTTATTTGTTGTCCCTTTGTTTACATTTCATTGCATGCTCACATTGAGGACAATGTGCATTTCAAGTGTAAGGTGAAGGATTAGAAAAATCTATTTTCTGTTTTTACATTTTGTTTTCTGTTTACTTTTTTGTTTATCTATTTTTGCTTACTGTTTACTATTTCTGCTTGCTGTTTTTACATTCTGTTTGTTTTAATTTTTTAGTTTGTTTTCTGTTTTATCTGTCTGTGTTCTGTTTTAGTTTTTGAGTATGGATGTTGTTTCTGTCTGTTTTCTATTTTATCTGTCTGTTTTTATTTTCTGTTTCTGTCTATTTTTGTAATTGTTTCTATTATTGTTTTGCTGTATTTGTTTTGTTTTGTCTAGTTGTTATTCTATTTTTACATTCAAAAAATAAAAATTAGAATTTAGGCATTTTTTTCATAGGGTTTCTAACTTGTATAATTTGTGAGAAATGTACTAATTTTTGTTGGACTGAAATGTTTCATGCTTGATGTGAATCATTGTTGTAATTATTGAAGTGATAAGTAGGCTTGAGAAATAGAATTTAAGATAGATCATGTGTGATAGAATTATGCCTTGTGAGTTTTTGGACCTTTGTGGATGAATCACATTATTTTGTTCATGTTCTTTCATGTGTGATTTCACCCTTGTGCTAGATTACTCTATGTTTTGTCTTGCCTCTTTTGATATTCCTTATTGCACATGCTTTGATTGAGATGATTTAGGCCTTCTTTCTTTTATCCACTAGCCAAATAAACTATCCTTGCATTGATATCCATTGCTACCCTTTTTGAGCCTTTAACCTTTTCTTTCTTGTGTACCTCATTAAAAAAATGGAAAACCAAGTTATCCTAACTTTAGGGAGAAAATGGGCCTTGGATTTGTTTTGGGAGTGAGTTTCAAACAAGTGTGGGGTATTTTTATTTTTTTTGATTTGAAAAAGAAAAGGAAAGAAAAGAAAAGAAAATAAAGAGTTTACAAAGCAAAAGTTCAAAGAAAACATGCATAAACAAGGAAAAAGAAAAGCAAAGAAAAAAAAAGAAAATGCAATAAAAGTTATTGTGATTCATTTTCATCCTTATAAGTTCTTTGTTTCTACCCCTCTTTTTACTTGTTAGCTTAGTCTCCATTGCCCCTCTTTTCTCTTAGTTTTAGCCTAAATATCCTTTTCTAATCCACCATTTACCTAAGTCATACACTACAAGCCAATAAAGTCCTTTTGATCTTTTGATGCATGTGTATTTCAAGTTGAATGAATTAGAGTCTTGTCAAAATTTGGATGTGCTAGATACATGTGGTGTTTGATTGTAAACATAAACCCATACACATTAGAAAAGGTTGAGTGTTGCTCTTTGAGAGATTTCTATCATCTTGGTTCATTCTTAACTTTAACTTAACTACTTTTTCACTTTGCACTTTGTGCTCATGTGTTCATGGATTGTTTGAAACCTCAATATCATTCTTCCATTTTTCATCTTTCTCACTTTTGTGCATTGTTAGGATCCATTGAAAAATGTGTGTGCTTTATTTTTACCTTTCTTTTTTGTGGTTTACTTTAATTTGAATTTTTTCCCTTAGTCTTTCTTTTATTTTTGCACAAGAGTGCAAATGTTTAAGTGTGGGGTATTTTGATTGAGTATTTTTAGTTTAATATTTTTCTATTCTTCTTAGCTTATTTGACTTCTCTTGGACTTTTATTTTCTCATTCTAATTCAGTTTTTGCCTTAGGCAAACAAGTGGGCTTAATTGATAATTGTTGCTTATTTTCAGAGTTTTTTGTATACTTGACCTATCTTCCTTGTGCAAGACCTACAGAACTTCAAATGGTGCATATGAGTAGTTCCTAGAAAGATAAGGAAAAGATATACAATTTTATCAGAGATAAGACGAGGTCAATTCTGTCATTTTGAGGGTCATTTTAGTCTTGGAAGTCAGAACCACTGCACTTGAATTTTGGGCTGCAAAATTGGTGTAATTAGTAATTAGTTAGATTAGTTAGACTTAATTATGGCCCATCATTTCCTACTGACTCAGTCACTATATTTTAGTGATTTTAGTTATTTGGATGGACACACTTCATTTTAGCACAAACATATTTTGTAGTGACTTTTAGAATTTTTAGAATTAAAACATTTTCTCTTATTTTCTCTCAACTGTTCTTCATCTTCATTTATGTTCTTTCATTTTCTTGCACTAATTTTGTGGGGCTTCCATTGATGATGATCATGGAAGGCTAAAAAATCAATCAATCCAAGGATCCAGCCCAAGCAAGGAGAATTTGAGTTCTGGTTTGGTATTTCAATTTCTGTATGAATGTTCACTTTCTTCTTCAATCCTCTATTCGATTTTCATGATTATGAATGCGTTTAGGATTGAAAATGGATTAGGTTATGGATTCATTTCCTAATTTTGACTCTTAATCACATATTATTTGGATGATATTTCAATTAGGTTTGTGGTTTCAATTAATTTAGGGGTTAATTCGATTGAACTGCTTCTAATAAAATTGAACGAATTTTCATAACAAGATCATTATCTGAGAACTATGATAATTCGCATTGCTTGGTTTGGTGAATTAGATTGATGCTTTTTAATCTATTTTAGAATACCTATTATCAATTCTGTTAGTTTCTATTTTGCAACATTTTTTTGCAATTTTCATTTATCGCATGCAAACTGTTCTATAAAAATCCTCCCTATTATTTACTAGTGAATTGAAGTTGAAACCATATTGATTGTGTCTTTGAGTCGACCTAGGTTAATCCTGTGCTACAGAATTAGCGTAGTTTAATTGTTTTAAAGCGATACGACAACAATTATCACTCACTCAGCCAAGTTCAAATTTGGACCATGCATTGCAAAGCAAAAGGACCAAGATTGGAATGCAATATAATGGCCAAAACTTGATTAATAGATTTTATGTTGTCATTTTGAACCAACTAAGGCTAAACCCATCATGCAGCAATGCTGATCGATTTCAGACAAAAAAAATGCAAAAATTGGAAATACATATCGAGTTTTAAAATTTTATATACATATTAGAGTTTCTTTTAATTTTAATGTTTACTAATTATTGTAGCAAGCAAACCAATGTTGATCCTGAGATTGTCAAAAAACTTTCAAACATACTGGATAAATACAACATACATGCCCAATGCTTCAAGCAAGCTCGAGACAAATTGAAACAAGAACTTACACATAACTTGAAGCTGAAATTAATTTTTTTGATAGATCAACTGATGGCTGAATTTATAATATTCCAAATGTTTCTGAAATAGCGGTTGTGATTGTTGGAGATGTTGACTCAACATCTCATAGGGGTATAATTGTAGAAAGGCAGTGTGGCAAATTGCATAGGATAGATGAATTAAATCCAAACTATTTAGGACTTTAATATCCTTTTTTATTCCCTTATGGAGAAGATGGATATAGATAAGATGTGCTACATCCTGATTGTCACATTACTTAAGACACTAAAAGGAACCAGTTGACTATAAGAGAATGACTTTATTTTTGGATATAGACTAGAATGAATGAAACACACACTTTAATTAGATCGTGAAGGCTATTTCAACAATTTTTGGTGGATGGTTACATGATGCTTGAGTTAGAGATGTTGTCCTTCATAAGATACAACCATGTAAAGTACGAGTAGACAAGTATTCTAACTTGGCTGATGTAGATTCCAACAATTAAAATCAAGGTTCTGATAGAGGAAAACATGTAATTTTGCCATCATCATTTGTTGGCAATCGTTGCTATATGGATCAACTTTACTTTGATGCAATGATTATCTACAGCCACATTGGATTTGCTGATTTATTTATCACTTTCATGTGTAATCCATATTGGAAAGAAATTCAAAGGTTGTTTACTCCATTGAATTTGAAGCCTGTGTATCGACCCAATATTGTTGCTAGAGTTTTCAATATCAAATTTCAAGAGTTATCGGCAGATTTGACAAAGAAACGTGTTCTTGACAAAGCGATTGCCTGTAAGTTTTTTAAAATCCTAGAACTCTTTGATATTCAATATACATTTCCAATATACCAACATTATAAATCATAACATTTTTTATGCAAATATAAAGTTCTGATATTAAATATTTAAATTAAACAATTAGTGATTTCCAAAGCATAATACGTTACACTTCTAGAGCATAATACATTACACTTTAAAGATAAATCTGATTATCAACTGCAAAACTCAAAATCCATGAGTTATTGACAAACATAATCTTAATTTTGTTTTTATAACTTATATGTAGTTTTATTTTATTTTCCTTATCTGATGTGAAATTCTTCATTTCAAATGTGTACACAATAGAGTTCCAAAAATGTGGATTACCACACGCTCATTTACTTATCTTCCTACATCCTTGAAATAAGTATCCTACACCAGATGACATTGATAAAATAGTTTTAGTCAAAATATCCAGTGAACAGGATAGTCCATAGTTATACCAGTTAGTGAAGTCACACATGATTCATGGACCATGTGGCTTAGGTAACAAGTCCTCAACATGTATGAAAAATGGGAAGTGTACACAGTACTATCCAAAAAAATTTCAAAATGTCACAATTCTAGATCAAGATGGATTCCCTGTATATAGAAGAAGAGATCATGAAAATACAATAGAAAAATGTGGTCTAATTTTTGATAATAGAAGTGTAGTTCCATGCAATTCAATGTTCCTTCTCAAGTACCAAGCTCACATCAACATGGAATGGTGCAACCAATGCACTTTTATTAAATATTTGTTCAAATATATCAACAAGGGTTATGATCGAATAACTGCTGCCATTGTCCTAGATGAAAGCCAACATGCATCTCAACATGCACCAAATGATGAACTTAAGCAATATGTTGACTGCAGATATATCTCTCCATCATAAGCATGATGGAAAAGGTTTGATACCACTTTCAATACTCCTCCATCTGCATATAACCCACCACTATCGACCTCTTGTTATCGTCCATAATTACCTACTCAACTGCATGACATGAGTCATGAGGATGAGTATGAAAATGATGATAATAACAATACCAACAATGATGATGATGGTGGTGTGATCATATTCCTCAACAACAATAAACAATTACACATGATCATCCTAGAACAAGAGGAGGTCGAGGTTGTAGAACAAGATGACAACAATCATTAACAAATCTAGTGCAACGAGATGAAAGACTTCAACACAACTCTAGAAGAATTTGTTGTGGGACATTATCCCATTTTTAATATTTTTGTTGAAGGATTATGTAATACATTTTAATTTTTTCCATTTAAATATAAGTCTTTTGCATTATTCTGTTGATGATATTTAAATAATTGATAAATAATAATTAAGGTATTATTGTCCAAAATCTTTAATTTTCTTAATAATAATTGAAAAAATAATTAACAAAATCTAAATATTATTTAATGTATTATAAGTTAATATTAAAAAAATAACTTAATATTTTCATTTAAATTTAAGTCGTTTAAAAAAATCTTAACATTAATAAAGAAAATATAAAATATATTAAATGAAAATATAGTCAAAATAAAATATACCAAATTTTAAAAAATTATACTGAAGTCGTAAAAAAGTTTACGACTTCAATTTAAAAAAATACAAGTGTAAACAGTTTTACGACTTCAAAGTCAAAAGTCGTAAAAACTATTACGACTTACCCCATTTTAGTAAAAAAATTAAAATCAACCCCCAAACGATAATAATCCAAAAAAAAAAATACGCCATAACAATAAATCCTGCGTGAATTTATTGGGTTTGAGTTTTCACTTCGAAAGTGATTCCCTGATTTGTCTTTTCCAGTGTGGGGATGTTGAGTCCCTATTTCTTTTTGGTTGGCAATTCAAAGATCTTATATGTCCCCATTATCTCCAATGAGGACAACAAGCACAACTTGGAGAACTATTAGCAGTAGAATTTGTATGTTGAATATGATTAGGAAAATGAGAGGTTCAGATTCCACCCTTAGAGTTGCATAAAAGAAAGCTTAGTAGGAAAAAAAATAGCCATTGAAGACAAATGCTTAATGAAAATTTGAGCAAGAGTTATGACAAAATTTGTGCAAATGAGTTCAACGGGCAAAAACAATTCGTCTAACAAATTTGGGTGAAAAGTGAACATAATAGATGTTAGATGAGAGAGAGAAGAGTGGGTGGACAGAGAGAAAGATTTCATTTTTAAAAAAACAAACAAATAAATTTATGAAAACAAAAGGACTAATTGTTTTTTTTTCAAAACATTTAGTGTAGATTGCTAATCTATTTCAATTGAAAAAAGGGAGAAAGTATACTAAAATTCACTCAAAGTTTTTCTAATCATTAGATTGATTATTTAATTTTATAATAATAGCTAAATTCAACTAATTTATTCACTTAAAGTTTTTCTAATCATCAGAATGATTATTTAATTTTATAATAATCGTTGGATTCAACTAATTTAATATTTTTAATTGTACTTAACGAAGAATTAAGTTGTTGACATTAATTTTAATTAATTAAGTAATAATGTTTTTTTATTGTATAATTTTTTATTTAATTAATAATTAAGGATAAAACTAAATAAAAAGTTATTATATATATATATATATATTAGTATACTGAACTTTTAAATTTAACTTTATTCAAATTTTAAATATTGTTATAGATGTTATAATAATAATATACTATTAGTTTCTTTCTTATCAATAATCAGAGGCGGACCCACGTTGAAGAGAAGGGGGGCAAGTGTCCACCCTTAAAATTTGAGGTAAAATTACCAAAATACGTTTCTTTTTAAAAATTAACATATGGCCTAGCTAGTGCATCTCGTTTGGACCATTTCCCATTTTCCCTTACGGCCTTACCTCTATCCTCTCATTCTCCAATCTCCATCTCAATCTTTCTCTTCTTTCGTTCCCCCTTCTCCGAATCCGAGACTCCAACGCAGTCATGCAACTTGATAATTGCTAAGCATACATAAAGTTACATGTAAATTACTTGGCAATTATTTATTCTTTTCCTCTTTTAATGCTTTTTTTTGTGATTAAAATATAGGAATTAGCTTCTTCTGAGCTTATATCCAGTGGATGCTTTAACTAGTTGATTTATGAAGTGTTGGTTGTATTTTTTGTAGAATTCACTGCAAAGGCATGGAAGATGGATTGCAAAGTCTAGAGCTGCTCGCTCAGCGTGCCATAGGCTTGCTCAACGCGACAACAGCTACTCGCTCAGTGCAACAAACTTGCCCAGTGCGAAGGCCCGCTCAATGCGACCAACTCGCTTAACCCGTGGTCACTTATCCAGTTGGACAATTTGGGGCACACTCAGCTCATCCTTTTCGCTCTCAGCGCACACCACGACACTGGGCTACATTTTAAGGCATATTGTAGGGCAAAAGAGGATTCATTCATTTCTTAGGACAAAACACACATTTGGAGAAGCTTGGAGCTCTACTAGGTCACAATGGAGACAGCCTTCTACACCATTGGAGTTTCCTTTCCACCTCATTCCCTTCCATCCATCTCCTTCCAATACCTTAATCCTCCATTATTGTAAGCTTTTCATGGAAATGAGGAGCTAAAACCCCATTGTTGGGAGTTCACCAACTGAACGCTTTGATGTAAAGTTCTAACTATCTATTCAATGTTATTTGCACATTATTGTTGTTTTTCCGAGCTTTATTCGTGCTTATGGTTTGATCACCCATTTGTATGCTTTGTTTTAGGTTTTAATGCATTGGAAAATGGTTATTGCCTAAAGAACTGAAAAACACTTCTAAATAACATCAAGTCTAGGGATAAAATGATTTTGTTTAGCCTAGGTTACGTGGTCATCTCTAATCGTAATGCAAATTAGTTAATGTAGCTCTTGAGGGATTAAGGGTGAACTTAAGTGATTTAGGCCTAGCACTTGGGGAATCAAGGTTAGATTATATTAGTAGATGAAGGTGATCGTATTTAATGTTGAATAGAGAAAAATCTTTTATATCGCATCAAAGTTAGTTCCGGTTAACAAACTCCCAACACCAATCGCATCATATTTCCATCGTCCACATCATTCTGAGTGTTTGTGTCTCTTTCCTTGTAGTTATTACGCTTTTAATTTACATTTAAGTACAGTTTAATCTTATGCCAAATCATTTTACCATTTAAATACATTCATTAATTACTTGAAAACAAACGTGCATTAGTCGCGAATACAAGCAAAGTCCCTGTAGAAATCAACACTAGGTCTTACCAGATCTTTATTACTTGGACAATTCGGTGTGCTTGCCAATCGTTTAACAAGTTTTTGGAACCGTTGCTGGGGACTTTGTTCCTTGTACTCGGTACTTTTATACTGTTGTCTTTGAGTAATTATTTTTTATTCTTTGATTCTTTATTTTTGTTTTATTTTGTATACTAATTCTTTAACCTGTTCAAGTTGTTTTGAGTTGTTTTCTTTCTTGTATGTGAGGTAGAACATAGGTGGAGGATCTTTTTCCATTGAATTTGGAGATTGAAGCTACTTGTAGAAGAAACAATGCAACGAGAAGGAGGCAAGAGAGGCAAGGAGACAGAGAGGACTTTCCTAGTTCATCATCTTCCAATCATCAGCCTATCTTTGAAGAACCTCAAATGGTGGATGACTAACCACCACCGAGGGTTACACTGGAAGACTACTCCAGTTACACTATGCTGCAGTACTTCACAAGTATTGCGAGCCCTAAGGTTCAAGTGGGCAACATCTCATGTCTATATCATATATTAAGTTTTGAAATGTAGTTAAATAAAATTAGAAGGGGAACTTAATGATGCTTTTCCTCATATAGATATGCGATTCTTTTATCCCCTTTAGTTACGTGGTATTTGATTATAGCATCACAACCGGGTGGAGGACTCATGTAAACTTATTCCTTTAGGTCCCCGTTCAGGAAGGAATTTTGAACATCTAATTGGAACAGAGGCCAATCTTGATTTGCAGCAATAGAGAGCAGGGGACGAATAAACTTCATCTTGGCTACCGGGGCAAAGGCTAGCTCATACAAGGCAACCTCTTCCATGGTTTGCCCAATGAATATCCTTATTCTCACTTGGCTAATTACATAGAGATATGTAACACAGAGAAGATTGCTAGAGTTCCTGCCATCCACCTCAACCCGTTTTCTTTTTCCTTATCTGGTGAAGCTAAGAGATGGCTACACTCATTCAAGGGGAATAGCTTTAGAACATGGGAAAAGGTGGTGGAGAAATTCCTGAAGAAGTATTTTCCAGAGTCTAAGACAGTCGAGGGTAAGGCGGAGATTTCTTCATTCCACCAGTTTCCGGATGAGTCATTGAGTGATGCACTAGATCGTTTCTGTGGGATTCTTCGCAGAACTCCCACTCATGGGTTCAGTGAGCCTATTCAACTCAATATATTCATTGATGGCTTGCGACCCCATTTGAAACAATTACTAGATGCATCCACTAGTGGTAAAATTAAGCTTAAGATCCCTGATGAGGCAATGGAGCTAATAGAGAACATGGCGACAAGTGATCATGCTATCCTTTGTGATAGAGCATATACGCCTACCAAGAAGGGCCTCATGGAACTCACATCACAAGATGCTTTGTTGGCTCAGAACAAGCTCCTAGCCAAGCAACTAGAGACCCTCACAGCAACATTGAACAAGCTTCTACAACAACTACATGTAGTTCAGCTAACTTCGCCTCCTTCGATGCAAGCCGGTCCTTGTTCCTTGTGTGGAGGAGCTCACGAGTCAGGTCATTGCATGACTCAAGATGAGGCTTCAAATGAAGTCAATTATATGGCTAATCAGAACCGCCAAGGCTTCTATTAAGGGGGAAATCAAGGCTTTAACCAAGGAGGAAACTCAAGTTACCATTCGGGGGGAAATTTTTCCCAAAACCAAGGCCAAAATTGGAGGTATCATCCAGGTAACAACTTCAACAAGGACCAAGCGGGTCCATCTAATAGACCTCCTAACCAAGGCCCTAATCTGTATGACCAAACCTTTAAGCTTGAAGACACCTTGACTCAGTTCATGCAAGTCTCAATGTCAAATCAAAATAGCACTGACTCAGCCATCAAGAATCTTGAAGTACATATGGGTCAGTTGGCTAAGTAGATGGCAGAGAAATCCTTTGGTAACTTTGTTGCCAACACCAAGAAAACTCCGAAGGAGGAATGCAAGGTGGTAATGACCCAGAGCAAGGTGAGGGAGAACCTTGAGTTTGTTGAGGGTGTAGTGGAGGATGTGAGTGATGGAGAAGAGGATGAGAGAAAAGAAGGAGAGCCTGAAATAAAGAAAAAGAGAAGATAGAAAAAGAAAATGAAAAAAATGAGAAAAAGAGTGGTCTGGAGAAAGGTGGTGTGGTCTCATCATCCAAGACCAAGAGCCAACTGGCAAAGGAAGCTAGGAAGGAAGCGCCAACTATTTATGCTAAGGATCTTCCGTATCCTCTAGTTTCTTCTATGAAGGATAAGGAACGCTACTTTGTTCGATTTCTGGATATCTTCAAGTAGCTAGAGATCATCATTCCTTTTGGTGAGGCTCTACAACAGATGCCCATGTACGCTAAATTCTTGAAAGACATGCTCACCAAAAAAAAGCAAGTACATTAACAGTGAGAACATTGTGGTGGAAGGGAATTGCAGTGCTATAATTCAGAGAATTCTACCACAAAAATTCAAGGATCCTGGAGCATGACCATTCCATGCTCTATTGGATCGGTATCTGTTGGGAAAGCTCTTATTGATTTGGGAGTAAGCATTAATTTGATGCCTTTATCTGTATGTCGGAGGATTTTCAATTTGGATATACTCCCCACCAGAATGACCTTGCAGCTGACAGATAGATCTATCACCCGACCATATGGTGTAGTGGAAGATGTTTTGGTTAAGGTCAAGCACTTCACGTTTCGAGTTGACTTCATTATCATGGACATTGAGGAGGAATCTGAGGTACCTCTAATTTTGGGCAGGCCATTTATGCTCACAGCTAAATGTGTGGTGGACATGGGAAATGGCAATCTAGAGCTTAGCGTAGAAGATCAAAAAGTTACTTTTAACTTGTTTGAAGCAATGAAGCATCCCAGTGACCGCAAGACATGTTTCAAGCTGGAGGTCATCCAGTAAGAAGCAGAACTGGCAGTGCATCAATTTGCAAAATAGTCATCGTTGGAAAGGGCCCTCACAAATGCCGAAGATTGCCTTTCCAATGTTGAAGAAAAAGACCTTACATACAGCTTAGATGATTTGAATAGATCAAAGGAAATTTCTCAAGGTGAATACGCCTTTGAAGAGTTAAAAGAAGGCATTCTGACAGAGAAATTGAAAGTTGAGTTGAAGGTGCTACCTTCTAACCTAAAATATGTCTTCTTAGAGCCACAAGAGACCAAGCCGGTGGTTATTAGCAGTGCCCTGTCTCCATCTGAAGAAGCACAACTTATGGAAGTGCTTGGGAAGTATAAGGAGGTAATAAGATGGCACATTTCTTACCTCAAAGGAATCAGTCCATCCTATTGCATGCACAAAATATTGATGGAAGTTGACTATAAGCCTATTAGACAGCCTCTGAGGAGATTGAATCCCTCCATGAAGGAGGAAGTGCGAAAAGAAGTCCTGAAGTTGCTAGAAGCGGGGTTGATTTACCCAATTTCTGACAGTGCTTGGGTAAGCCCAGTTCAGGTGGTGCCCAAGAAAGGCAGAGTGACGGTAATCTGCAACGAAAAGAATGACCTCATTCCCACATGAACTGTCACTGGGTGGAGAATGTGTATTGATTACCGGAAGCTAAATGATGCCACCAGGAAGGACCATTTTCCCTTGCCATTCATGGACCAAATGCTGGAGCGTCTCTTTGGTCAAGCATTCTATTGCTTTTTGGATGGATACTCAGGATATAATCAGATTGTTGTTGATTCCAAAAGACCAACATAAGACATCTTTCACTTGCCCATTTAGGGTTTTTGCTTATAGAAGAATGCCCTTTGGGTTATGCAATCCCCCTGCCACATTCCAGATATGCATGTTGGCCATTTTTGCATACCTCATGGAAAAATGCATAGAGGTGTTCATGGATGTTCTTAGTCTTTGGTTCATCCTTCGACCATTGTCTGACAAATCTTGAGTTGGTGTTGCAGCGATGTGTGCAAACCAACTTAGTACTGAACTAGGAAAAGTGCCAATTCATGGTTCAAGAAGAAATTGTTTTGGGCCACAAGATTTTTGTCCATGGGATCAAAATGGATAAAGCTAAAATAGATGTGATTGAGAAGCTGCCTTCTTCCACTAATGTAAAAGGCATCTAGAGTTTCCTAGGACACGCCGGATTCTATAAGAGGTTCATCCAAGATTTCTCAAAAATTGCTAAACCTCTGAGTAATCTGCTGAATAAAGAGGCCGTGTTTAAATTTGATGAAGAATGCATGCTAGCTTTCCAATCTCTAAAGGAAAAGCTAACATCAGTGCCTATGATCATTGCGCCTAACTAGAGCCAAGGGTTTAAGCTAATGTGTGATGCCAATGATTATGCTGTGGGGGCAGTGTTGGGACAGTAGAAGGACAAAATATTCCACTCAATTTACTATGCAAGTAAAGTCCTAAATGATGCTCAGCTCAACAATGCCACCACAGAGAAGGAGTTGTTGACAATTGTGTATGCCCTTGAGAAAAGCCGACTCCAAGCCCAGATTGATTAGATGGGTACTGCTGCTCCAAGGATTTGATCTTGAAATCAAAGACAAGAAGGGTTGTGAAAACCTTGTGGCTGATCACTTGCTAGATTAGTCAATGAAGAGGTCACGATCAAGGAAAAGGAAATTCGAGATGATTTTCCAAACAAATCCTTATTGTTTATGAATGAGAGACCTTGTTTTGCAGATTACGCCAATCATAAAGTGGCTGGGATCATTCCCATTGACCTCAATTGGCATCAACGGAGGAAATTCCTTTGTGATGCAAATCACTATGTTTGGGATAATCCCTACCTGTTCAAGCTTGGAGCTGATAACCTATAGAGGCGGTGTGTCACAAGGGAAGAATCCAAGAGCATTTTGTGGCATTGCCATAATTCACCTTGTGGTGGACACTATAGTGGAGACCAAATAGTTGCGAAGGTGATGCAGTCTGACTTCTTTTGGCCCTCAGTATTCAAGGATACCCAAGATCCTGTGCTTCAATGTGACCAGTGCCAGAGGATCGGGGGTATCTAATGGAGAAATGAGATGCCTCTGCAAAACATAATTAAGGTTGAAGTTTTCGATGGCTGGGGTATCGATTTTGTCGGCCTCTTACCTTCCTCATTTGGGAATGAATACATTTTGGTTGCTGTTGATTATGTTTCCAAATGGGTTGAAGTGGTTGCTACGCAGAAAAATGACTCCAAAATAGTTGTTAAATTCATAAAGAAGAATATTTTCTCTCGTTTTGGAGTCCCAAGAGTGCTCATTAGTGATGGTGGGACACATTTCTACAATGAGCAGCTGCAGAAGGTATTAGAGCACTACCATGTCAAGCACAAGGTGGCTTCACCCTATCATCCTCAAACAAATGAGAAAGCTAAGGTATCCAACAGAGAGTTAAAAAAGATCCTGGAAAAGATTGTGGCTTTGACAAGAGAGGACTGGGCGATGAAGCTAGATGATGCCTTGTAGGCTTATTGAACTGCTTCCAAGACCCCTATTGGTCTATCTCCATTTCAGATGGTCTATGGGCAAGAATGTCACCTCCCTGGAGAGCTAGAATAGAAGGCATCTTGGGCAGTAAAGTTCTTAAATTTTGATGAATCATTGTCCAGGGAGAAGAGGAAGTTGCAGTTGTTGGAACTGGAGGAAATGAGGCTCAATGCATATGAGTCCTCTAAAAACTACAAGCTAAAGATGAAGGCCTATCACGACAAGAAGCTTGTGTAGAAGAACTTCCAGCCAGGGCAACAAGTCCTGTTGTTCAACTCTCGCCTAAAGCTCTTCCCAAGCAAACTCAAGTCAAAATGGTTTGGGCCATTTATCATCAAGGATGTCTAGCCATATGGGGCAGTAGAATTGATAGACCCATCCTCCAGTGATCAAGAGCACAGCTGGACTTTCAATGGACATAGGCTCAAGCTTTATAATGGTGGCAATATTGAACGAATGACAACACTCATCCACCTCCAAGACCCTTGAAGGGTGTTTTACGTCAAGCTAGTGACGTTAAAGAAGCGCTTACTAGGAGGCAACCTAGGATTTCTTTCCTTAGCTTGGTTAATTAGGATAGTTATTTTGTTATTGTGTATATATTAATTGCATTTTGGTGCTTGTGTGACAGTGTTTTTGTTGTTTTATGTCATGTATGTTTGTAAATAGTGCATATGTTTTGTTTCTTTTTAAGTGCAGTCTTTACTAGCGCGCTAAGCGCACCATCTTGCGCTAAGCGCACCTTGTATGTTTTTGTTGGTGCGCTGAGCACGCAAGGTCACACTAAGCGTGACCACACGAATAAGTAGAGGCGCTAAGCGAGCGCATGTCGTGCTTAGCCCAATTTCTTCTGTCTGAAATTAAATTTGAATTGCACTAAGCGAGTCATGTCCCACTGAGCTAGCCATCATGCTCGCTGAGCGAGAAGCACACGCTCAGCCCAAATAGCTCCCTATCAAGAATTATTTGGAATTAGGCTGAGCAAGCCATTTTCGCAATAAGCGCGCCAGTACCTCGCTGAGCGCACTGGAGTGAGCTTAGCGGATTTTTCAGGTCAAAACTTCCAGCAAAATCCACTAAGCTAGGCTTTGGCTCGCTAAGCGCACCCAAATTTGTAAAAAAAAATTCAATTAAATAATAATTTAATTTAGGGGGAAATTGAAAAGTTTCTGACATGGCGCACTAAGCGTGCCTTTGCCTCACTGAGCGCACCCCGCGCCCATTTAATGCACCTACCTATCAGAGAGGTCTCGTTGAGCACATCTATTTCGCGCTCAGCGTGACACTCGTAATTGCAAAGCAGTTTTGAAACTACTCATCACTTACCCTTTAATTTTTATCCCTTTTATTCTCCTTCACCCCTTCATTTCACCCACTTTCTCTGTATCCCTCATTGCTGTTGTGCTCCCTTTCTTCTCCTCTGTGCATTTCACTCTCTGTTCATCCATCTTTCACGTTCCTAAGTATGCATTGTCTTCTTCTTCTTCTATTTTGTTTATGTCTTTCTATTTTTGTTTTTCTTACTCATTTGTCTATGTTTTCTTTTGCTTTTGTAATGTTAATATTTCTATTATTTTGTATAATGGCTATGTGCTGGCTTCAATGTTATAGTGCACATGTGTTTTTGTTCCCCTCTTATGAATGCCATGTTCATTTTGTTGCTCTGTATGTTCTGATGAAACAATGTGCTCGCTTAGCGTGTCACTCCACACTTAGCGAGTCCATGTGTTTCTGGAAACTCCTTTGAGTTTTTGGGTAGTCTAGCACGCTCAGCGAGCCCATGAATTTCTAGGTTTATGTTCTTGTTGTTCTTCAATTTTTCAGGCGCCCTCAGTGAGCCCATGAATTCCTGGGTTTATGTTCTTGTTGTTCTTCAATTTTTCTGTTGTGTTCTTCGTTGTTCTTGGGTGTTCATCCAGATCTGGAAAATTTCAAGAATATAGTGCCCGCTGAGTGCACCCCTGCGCGCTAAGCGAGCCACCCTTAATTGTGAAATGCTGAATGGCTCAGTGTGTGCTTTCACGCTGAGCCTGCCGTGGCTTTTAGCCATCCTAGCAGTCCCACTTAACACGCATTTTCGCGCTGAGTGGGCCTCTATTTTAATTTTTTAAAATTTTCATATAACTTTAATTAATTGCATTATAACTCTGCCTGATTTGAAATGTTGATCGCGCTAAGAGGGCCACTATCTCGCTAAGCGCGCCTGCTTATTCTAAAGCACTTTTTGTTCTGGGCTCAGTGCGCTTAGGTGCGCTCAGCCCAATTTTTCTTCTGTCTGGAATTTTTGTTGAATTGCGCTAAGCGCGCCAGTTTCCAGCAATGGCTGGCTTAGCATTGCAGGTCGTGCTAAGCCCATTCTTTTGTTTTCCTGTTTATTTGGGAGCGCGTTCAGCGTGCCTAGCTAGGCTCGCTCACCGCGACCCTTCTATCCAATTTTACTTTTTCTTTGTTATTTTTGTTTTTTTTCTTTTATAATCTATGTTTAATTTCTTTTGTTTATGTCCTTTTTGCAGATGGCCTCAAGGAAACGTCAAGGATCTTCCTCCCTGCCCGACCAAGAGCCCGACGCTGTCCAAGGTGCCTAGGACTCCGAACGATTTACCTCACATATGACGTGGGTTAGGTTTCTCTTGTCAATAATTAATAAAATTGAGTGTAAAAAATACACTTAAACCTTTTTATTTATATTTTTAGAGCTTCCTATTAGAAATAATTTTAAAAATATAATAGATATTGAATGAGAAATTAATTGATGAGTAGTGTAGAAGTATTTTATCTAACACTCAAAAAGTTTTTAAAACCAAAAACTGAAAAGAAAAAAAAATAAGAATTTAAACCGACTCTTATTTACTCGTTCCTTGTTGTATCTCGCTCCTCTTTGACATGATCCTTGATCGTTGATCGTTGATCGAGCTGTACGCTTATACTACTACCTCTTGTCCTATCCAGTATTAGAAACAAAAGTTAATATTTTTTTAGTCCAAATTATAAAAAATATAGGATCATTTTATTTTCAATTATCATTTTTATTCCTAATTAATCATGAAGTCTATCAATAATTTCTGTCTTCTTTCCATAAAAGTTAATGTATTTATTGATTTATCACCACAACAATATATATTTATTGGTTAAAAAAATAGCTTTTATAAATAAGATTTTGTTAGCCGGAGTCCTTAAAATATTGATAGAAACTGAAAGAAGAAAATATTTTCTTTTTCATAAAAGAACGTAAAAAAATTATATACAACATAATTTTGAGCATTCTAATAAAAACAAATTCTTATAAAAATAAACAATAAGTTTTTTTTTTTTATGTTCGCGTAACATTTATGTTTTTTGCGAAGTGTTTAATGTTTATTACTGGGTCTAGGAGATGCATAGATGAGTAGAAGATTTGGCAAAGTTAAATTTTCTGTAATTTAACTCTAATGATCTTTTGACAATAAATTTCTCTTCAGCCATATTATCAATATGCTTCCTCCTAAGTTATCAATCCCTTCTCGTCTTGGTTTCCTTCTTAGACAATTGCATGTCCATGGTGGCATGATTACAAGGGTAAGATGAAGGAGCAGAACCAACAACCAGGAAAAAGCCATAATGAACATGGATATATCAGTGGCTATGTAAAGGGCGATGCTAGTGGTTATGAACATGGGTATAAGCATGGTAAGAGTAGATGTGATGATGATCTACGTGAGAGTCACAAAGGTTATGAGCTTGGCAATGGCCACAATGATGATGGCTATGAATATGACTATGATTCTGATTACAATGAAGATGACTATGAATCTGATTATGAGGGCTATGAATATGACTATGATTCTGATTACAATAAAGATGACCTTAAATCTGATTATGGTGGTGGCTCTAACGTACGGCAGTGATTGTAGTAGTGAATGTGATGATGTAGTACTTGAGAGTCACCATGGTTATTATGAGCTTGACCATGAATATGGCTACAATGATGATCTACTTGAGTATCACAATGGTTATTGGTGTGGCCATGACTACTACAGCAGTGACAATGAATGTGGCTACACATCTCCATATGACTTTGAATTCGATTATAGCTATAGTGATGATGGCTATGAATATGATCTTTGTGGCTGGGATGGAAGTCATGATGATTAAGATCTTCCACCGCATTTAAATTTTTAAGGTGAGGATTCTCTTGAGTTCAATAATATCCAGAGTTATGTGATTTTTTGTTGTTATTTCTATGTGACTATCTCATCAGTCATAATGGTGGTCTTATTTTCTTTTTTACTTTGGAAAAAAGTGCTATCTTTTATCATTAAAACTTACTCTGGCCTTTGATTTAGCCTTGTATCTTCAATTTGAAACTCAGGGTTAACATTTGTTATAGCCATTTTTTGTTTGTCTATCATCTTTTTCTTTTTATGCTCTTTGCAGGTTGTGTTGTGGAAAAGGCCTTTGTTTTGCGTCACACCTTAGAGATATTGATGGAGAAGTTATGCATGCTGACTAGTTACTGATGCTGTTTTTT
>QARZ01039469.1:0-21399 GCA_013407115.1 Glycine latifolia
CGCGCGGGGGTATGGTACCAGCCACGCCATAACTTAGGGTTATCACAGACACAGACCCTTTCTTGAAGTCTCAAAACTCCATCTGACCCCACATGGAAACTACTATCACTCCCTGATGTTATGCCCTTCTCGAATCTCCTCTAGTAGCCCGCTCGAAATCCGGAGGGTTCTTAGTCTCACCCTATTAGGGGTGGGCTCACATGCTAGACTAAGGTCTCTAAACTACTCCAAAAGCTTTAACTCCTTAACCATCAATGCGGACACATGAAGACATTTCCTACTTAAAGCGTCGGCCACCATGTTGGTCTTGCCGGGATGATAACTAAGCTCGAAATCATAATCCTTAAGGAACTCTAGCCATCTCCTCTGACGCATGTTCAATTCTCACTACTAAAAAAACTAGTTTTAACATTGGTACATTAACATCGGTTATTGATAAAAACCGACGTTAACAAAAACGCCGTGGCATTTTTGTAAATAAATGAGTTAATTTTTGAACATTGGTTTTTATAAAAACTGATGTTAACGAAGTTATGTTAACATCAGTTTTAAGAAAAATCGCTGAAAACTGATGTTAAATAACTCACGTTAACGTCATTTAAGATCGGTTTTGTCAGTTTTCCTAAAATCGATGTTAACTTAGGCTTTGTTAACATCGGTTATTAAAAAAAAAACGATGTTAACGAACTGACATTAACATCGATTTTGTCAGTTTTGCTAAAACCGATGTTAAGTAGTATCTGTTAACATCGATTTTTAATGAAAATCGATGTTAACAGGGACTAATTAACATTGGTTTTTCTAAGATAACCGATGTTGTGGGTCTGATTATAAAACTTTTGAACTGGCGCCCAAATGCTTTACCTTCACTCTTGTGCTCACATAAAGCTTTCTCTACTCTGGTTATCTTCTCCCTGTTGATTCCGGCGATTGAAAGCTACACGATTCCGATGAACATGTCTCACGACTGAAAGCTTTCGCTCTCTTACGCTCTTCATCTTTCTCCTGGCCACAGTGAACAAAGCTCGCGACTTCAAATCCCAGGTTAGTATTGTTTTCCACCCAATGAACCTTTGTCGCAAGTCAAACTTTGTGTCTCTATTGTTGCATTATCATTTTAAGGAAATGTGTGTGTTGAATGCATTGGATGCATTGGTATGTGAGTTTTCTGTTGTTGCCCACAAAGTGTTTGTTGAAATGCTTAACCCAGTTTTATGTGGAGCCATCATAAATTAATGCCTAACCCAGTTTTGTGTGGACATAGGAAAAGCTACTAAACAAGTATGATATACACAAATATCAATTGAATATATATAGTAATTATATACTGAATGGAAAGAAAAAGTATACTACTAGATATGGCCTCTTATTTAAGTAAGGGAGAACACGAATTAATGTCATGCGTTGGTATGTGGGTCAAGCTTTGTGTCTCTGTTGTTGCATTATGATTTTAAGGAAAGCTAATTTATCATTTTAATTATAGCTCTTATTGCTTTGGTTGTATGAAGTATGATAAGTTGTTCCCAGTTTGCTTTGGTAATGTCAAGAGTTGAGGCCTTGCAATGGGAAGCTTTCTGTTTGAGAAAGCAGAAGATGTGAGAGATGAGGCTGTGCATTTCATTGAGGAGATCATGGTGTGACTGCTTGGCTTATTATTTGAATCTGTAACAAAAATGGAGTTGAATTTGTCAGTGAAAAGAGAAATGGGATGCTATAAATTGATGTGTGTTCGTGTGGTGT
Source organism: Glycine latifolia (assembly GCA_013407115.1). Lineage (NCBI taxonomy): Eukaryota > Viridiplantae > Streptophyta > Magnoliopsida > Fabales > Fabaceae > Glycine > Glycine latifolia. Next base: position 1,741 of record QARZ01039469.1, read on the forward strand.
ACTTAGAGAATATAAGAGTTCACAATGGAGAAGAGATTAACGATTGTTTTGAGGAATAAAGAGGAGAGTTGGTGGGAAAATGGTAGAGTTCGAAACGGTTTTTCCTAGGTGAGGAAGAGATGATGCTAGACTTGGACATTATATATTAGATTCATTACAATGATTCTTTCGAACAGTTTGGATTACAGTCAATGTTCATTATGAGTGAACCTTAGTTTCCCGTTTGAGATTCATTACAGTGATTCTTTCGAACAGTTTGGATTAATCATTGTAATGATTCTTGAATTGTCTGTTTGGACAGTTTGGGAAGACTCATTTTTATAGTATATTAATATGTATATGTTGAGTTTATTTTCTTAAATTTGATGAAATTTCGGTATAATGTATTTCACTTTGTTCTCCGGGTGCATAGTTGACTGTGGTGGAACTTATGTCACCGCTTTCATGTCGTGTAGTTGGAGACCAAAGTGAAATGCTGCCAAAATTTTGTCAAATTTAAGATAAGAAACTCAACCTATACATATGAATATACTATAAAAATATGTCTTCTTGAATGGGATAGGACCACACCTTGAATGAAAAAAGTGAGGTTTTCATACATGGAATAACTGTGTGAGTATCACAGAGTTATTAATTAGATGGATCGAAGTTGGATGAACGCAAGTCGCATCACGGTTGAGTATGAGGAAGGCGTTGAACATTTCTTGCAATTTGCCTCGGAAAGAAGTCGACCGGATGGGGATGGAAAATATTTTTGTCCCTGTATCAATTGTTTGAATGGAAGACGCCAAGAACTGGACGACATACACGAGCATCTTCTGTGCGATGGGATTAAGAAGACATATACCACATAGATATGGCATGGTGAATTGACAGACACGCTGAGGGTCTCACAAATTGAACCAGTTGATGTTGACATCAGAGATAAATTAGAGGATATGATTCGTGATCTAGGACATGAGTTTTTTCAGCAAGCACATGCCCCTATGTATGATACATTGGAAAATGATTCTAAGAAGCCATTGTATCCGGGGTGCAAAGAGTCATTGACACTGTTGTCAGCGGTGTTAAATCTGGTTAGGCCAGATATAGGTGGAGTGACAAAAGTTTCAGTTCACTGCTTGAGGTAGTTCAGGAGATGCTTCCAGATGAAAACACGTTGCCAAGAAGTTACTATTAGGCCAAGAAGATTCTTTGTTCGATGGGTATGGAGTATCAGAAAATTCATGCTTGTTCTAATGGTTGCATATTGTTGATAAGTGCCCTATTTTAGTTAAATCCAAGCTTACAATGTTGGCATTTATCTTTTGATTTCAGTAAAATTGTTTATAAACTTGCCCTAAAACCTAGATAAATAGTCTCTAGTACTTAATTAAATGATGTTTCTTATATTTTGGAAAATTAATCCAATCATGTTTTCTATTTTGATAAGTTCTGAGGCTTCCGTAAAAGCAAAGCAAGCAAAAAGGGTTTAACAAGTAAACTTGGGAGGTGTCACAAGCAAAACAGGCCCACAATTCGTCCAGGCCCAGAAGGATTCTTCAAGGTTAAGTTTTTAACTCGCCCAGGCGAGTGAATTACACACAACTTGGTCGCCCAGGCAAGTTAATGATTCCAGAACCACCTTTTAACTCGCTTAGGCGAGTGAACCAAGGCCAAATGGCTCGCTTGGGCGAGTGGATCAGCAAGTGTGATGCAAGTGGGCATTCAAGTGGACATTAAGCTCGCCCAGGCGAGCAAACATAGGCAAAAACACTCACCTGGGTGAGTGAACTCGAGCAGCCACCCCCCTATAAATAGCCATGCACCCCAAGGAGAACCTCATCCCTTTCAACTTCCATTTTTCTTCATCCTTGCTTCTTAGCTTCTTATCTTAGCCTTAAGCTCTTCAAATATTGTTAGTAAGTAGCTTAGGAGAGTGAGAGAGGTAAGGATTAGTGTGGAAACTCTACCGGAGAGAAGCAGTGATGGTTCCTTTCATCAATTCTTCTCTTGAAGAGGTTCCCTCCATGCTTGGCTAGCTTCTCTTAAAGGATTGGATGTAATCTTCTTACCCTTAAGTATCTCTTTTAATACTTATTTATGCATAAGTCTTTTCTATTTATTATTGGTAAATTTATTCCGTACTTAATGTTTGATTCTACTTGATCACTAGTTTCATGAGATAAGATTCTAAGTTTAACTGGAAAGTACTCTTAAAACTTGAACTGAATAATTTTACTCTTTACGTTACGTTGCTAGGAATAGAGCATAACGTTTAGATTACAAATAGCACGTGATTATGATTGTAATGCTGGGGTATTTATTTCATATGAGAGGGATCGATATTTAATAAATAGTCTTAGAACTCAATTGCGAGGGATCGATTTGGGGTGATTTTATGTGTGCATCAATAATAATAGAAAATAATTTATGCATGGTAATATTAATTGAATACTAAGGGTATGAACGATGAAATCCAATCCTACGCTTTTCTTGAATTAATTAAACTCGTTTTATTAGTTTCCGTAATCTTCCGTAATCTTCCGCACTAAATTTATTATTTTCGTTTCTTCTTTAAATTTCATAATTTCTGTTAATCCACACTACATGAAACTCTGTTCACACTCGTTGTACATAACTATTAAACTGTTAAGTTTTATTTGGATTAACTGAGTAATTCAAGTCCCTGTGGAGACGAACTTTTATAAATTTTGTAACTTACAACGATAATTGGTACGCTTGCCAAAAGTCTAACAATTGTACAGAAATGAATTTCAAGAAATGCATAAATGTCCTAGGTGTGGGGTATCACGGTACAAAGTGAAGGTCGATGACTACTGTAGCATTGATGAAAGCACAAAGAAAGGCCCCCCCGCAAAGGTGTTGTGGTATCTTCCGATCATTCCAAGGTTTAAGCGTCTGTTTGCTAATGAAGATGACGCAAAAGACCTTACATGGCATGCAGATGGGAGAAACTGTGATGAAATGCTCTGCCATCCGACAGATTCCTCCCAGTGGAAGAAGATTGACCGTTTGTATCCGGAATTCAGGGAAGACCCAAGAAATCGTAAGGAGGCATTCAAGTTACGTGTAATGCTATTTTGTACCATTATTGATTTTCCTGCGTACGAGAATTTGAGTGGATATAGTGTTAAGGGCCATCGTGCATGCCCTATTTGTGAGCAAGACACGAGTTATGTGCAACTTAAACATGAAAAAAAAACTGTTTACACTCGCCATCGACGTTTTCTTAAACCTTATCTCCCTTATTGGCGATTGAAAAAAGCGTTCAATGGAAGTCAAAAGCATGAAACTACACCAATTCCGTTAACCAGTGAGCAAGTTCTTGAGCGGGTTGAGGACATCCATACTGTATTTGGAAAGACCCAAAAGAAGATAAAAGGTAATAGTTGCATATGGAAGAAGAGGTCGATATTGTTTGATCTTCCATACTGGTCTGATGTAGATGTTAGACATTGTATCGATGTTATGCATATGGAGAAAACTGTGTGTGACAGTGTCATCGGCACGTTGCTTAACATTCAAGGCATGACAAAGGATGGTTTGAACACTCGTCAAGATCTTGCTGAGATGGGTATGCGTGAGCAGTTACATCCTCGGTCCGATGGTAAGAAAGGTACATTGCCGAAGAAGTTGTAGAATTTTGTTCAGAGTTCCTTGAAAAAGCAAAACCCGTTGGTCTTCCCGAGTCGCGCCATGACGATAGAGTGGGAGGAAAGGGTACACGAGGGCTGCATGTTATAACGCCTTCTTTGCAGGAATTGCAACAAGCTCATTTGTATGTCTTGAATAACAGTACTGAAGTCCTACCATACATGGTTCGTCATGAGGCATTACTTAAGGAAAGTAATATAAGAATGATGAAGAATAGGCTGTTGAAAGAGCATAACAAGACTTTCCTGAATTAGTTTAAAGATACAATATTTAGTGATGAATCTGCATCTGAAACAATGAGGAAGTTAGCAGGTGGGCCAAAAAGAGATGTTAGAAGTTGGCAAGGTACGATATCAACAAGTATTCATTCTACACAAAACAACAAGATGAGAAGAGCACAATGCAAAACAGTGGGGTTAGCCTAAGGGCCGAGTCGCAACACTTTGCTACTGTGCATGACCACAATCCACATTTGGCGTGCGTGCCTTACTTTGGAGTCATTAATGACATCTGGGAGCTTAATTATGTTACCTTCACTGTCTGTGTTTCCAAGTGCAAGTGGGTTGATATCAATAGTGGTGTGCGAACCGAGGACTTGGGATTTACTTTGGTAGATCTTAACAAGCTAGCTTATCAAGATGAACCTTTCATCATGGAAGAACAAGCTAAACAGGTGTTTTATGTTCAAGATCCATGTGATGAAAGGTGGTCAGTGGTACTACATGGAAAAACCATTGGTATTAATATTGACGATGATGACAATACTGTTGATACAGGTGCCACTCAATTCTTGACACAAATACCTAACCTCAACAGAGAAGACAAAGTAGACGACGTTCACGCAAATCCTAATGATCATGATGAAGGAGAATTAATTAACATCACTTAATGTAATTTTTTTTTATGTTAAATTTTTTCTACTTGTACAATTTCACATGTAACCTAACTTGTCACTTAACTTGACTTATCTGTGTTTTTGTTTTTAACAGGATCATGACTACACCACCGAGCTCCCCTCCTCATGCTGAGTCAGCACATCCTCCTCCTAAGTCAGCATCGGCTCATCCTAAGTCATCACCTCCTCTTCAGTCAGGACCTTCGCCGTCTACAGCGAAGAAGACTAGGAAAGCAACACGGCTGAGGTCACTGGCTACTAGAGCTGCTAGTGCTGACAGACCAGTTGTTCATGTTGATCAAGCAACTAGGAAGGCTGATCATCCTCAGGCAGAGATATTAAGGATGTATCTAGGGATCGTGGCTAGAAACAAGGCGGATGTCACGATTCCTAATTGGAAGGAAGTTCCTACAGCGCAGAAGGAGTTGATTTGGGAGGACATTCAGGTATTACAACTTAAAGGTCTACTGTCATTGGTTTTAGTTGTACAATTTAAATGTTGTTGTAATTGTAAAACTCACTTCATTATAATGCAGGCTGAATTTGATATACCTAAAGCGTCTGACCAACGAACCAAGAAGAAAATTCTGCAAACAGTCAGAGAGTGCTGGAGGTAGTTTAAGGCAGATCTGACCAGGAAATGGGTCTTGACAGAAGGCAAGGATGACGATGCGGATGCTGTATGCAAAAAATATGGCATTAGTAAGGAATAGTGGACCTAATTCTGTCAGAGTCGTAGAGCCACTTCCTGGGAGGTTAGTTGTTTTACATTGTTTTACAATTCCACAATTATGTATTCAAATGGGCTTTTTTTTGTTAACCCTATATGTGTAATTCTTACAGGATGTTAGAAAGAAGGCCCAGGCCATCCAAAAGCTGAACACTGCCCCTCACGTGTTGTCTCGCGAGGGTTACGAGTTGTTAGAGAATAGGTTGATGGAGGAAAAACAAAAGAAGCAATTGGTAAGAGCAACTCGTGATGACAGCACGGAGACCATCATTCATCCTCCGTCTCCTATGCGACGACACCTGAAGTGGAAGCTGGCTCGCACAAAAAAAAAGGGCAAATGACTTCTGAGGTAGCACGTGAGATTGCAGAGAGGATTGTAAGTCAAACCTTCCTCCTCTCATACACCTTTAATGATTTTTTGCCTCACAAATTATGAAACTAATGTTCTACTTATATTCATTGCAGGATTCCCTGGATGAGCAATCCACACAGGGTAGCTTTGTCCCCAGTGGACGTCAGGATGTCCTGACTGCTGCCATTGAACGAGTAGAGCACCCGGTCGTGTCTGTGCTGCTGGAGCCGGTGTGACCATCACACAGTACTTCAGACCGGCCCCATCATCCTCTTGCAAGTCCAAGTCATCAATGGCACCTGAAGACTTGTCTTGACTTAAAGAAAACATCAGGGAAGAGCTGGAGCAGTCGATCACTGATAGACTGACGTAGTCAATCACTGAGAGCGTTACCCAACAGCTGATGATGTCCTTCAGCCAGCTATAGTCCCAGATGCAGTCGTAGATGTAGTCTTAGGGAGCCATGCTGCCTCTAGATGTCCAGACATGTCCTTATGGTGCATGTGTCAGCACTAAGGGAAGCTGTGTCGATCCCTCCGGTAATGACCCAGACACTAGTGCATCTGACAGGTGTGGGTTGTATGTTGATGACAATCCTCCCCGCGTGGTTGTTATTGGAAGACTTTATGAGGGGTCGACAATCGTGCATAGCATCCCTCTGGGTAGTGATCAGGTCAAGGTGGGTGTTGAGTAAGTTCGAGATGCTGATGCTCGCATCCCTGTACCCACTGACGAGGTTCAGTTAGTTGGGCAGGCCCTTAACACCTTCCTTGCTTGGCCGACACATCTTATATAGCCTATTTTTAATAAGGTATTTCATTTCTTCCTTCTTTCTTGTCATTTAACATTCATTTGTCTCATATAAAGTTAAGACGGTCGTTGACTTATGTTTGTTAACTGTGTAGGATAAACAGGGACCTCATGGACTGCCGAAACCTGTAAATAAGCCAGAACATGTTGAGGATCCCTTGTACCAGATCGTGTTGACCATCCCAGATCTTTTCTTCACACCTTTGCAGGTGGCATGGGACCCGAAGATGTTCGGGGTGCATAATGACAATTTCCCATTGTACATTGTTGCGAATTCGGCAAGTGTACCGTTCGTTTCAAGTAATAAAGTGAGTAAGTAAAGTATCGTCTCCATAGGGATTGAATGCAATTTTATTGTAACTTAACGTCTTAGAGATTGGAAGACAAATAATAAATTGAGAGAAGTGGTTGAGTTTGTGTAATTATGTAACTTAAATTAAATAACAGAAAATTAACGAGGACGCAACTTAAATTTAAATTGATTCTAATGTAGTGACGAGAAATAATTGCGGTTAAAGCACATTCCCTTTTGATCCCTACCTCTTATACTTGAATTGATTACTAAATTGAATTATTACTAATTGCTCAGCTGATGTATTTTTACATAATTAGCTAAATCCTAATCCCTTAGCAATTTAACCCTTTAGTATAACTAGAAATCCTAATCCCTTAGTGATTCCCTATTAAACCAAGCATTAAGAGTATACATCCTACAAATTCTGCAACTATGCATTCCTATCCCTAGGTAATGTATGAATTGTTGTTTTATTCATTTCAGAAACTAGAATCCCAATATCCCTATTGCGAACCCTAACCCTAAGAATCTTAATAGAATGGACAATCCTAATTAAGAACAATACAATGAAGAACAGAATAAAACAAAGCAATTATGATAATTCTCATTAGAACCAATCAAGATACAGAGGAGTTCACATAGGTTCTGACTCTAACAACAATACAAGAACTTAGCCAAGCATACTCAGAACTGATATTAGTCTTACAACTAGCATGTTCCTAGAGAAGAATTACCAGAGGAAAAGAAGAAATTACAAGCAGAGCTGCTATTCTGCAGTTTTCTCTAATGAATCCAATCTTCTCCAAGGTTTCTTCAATGTCTTCTCCTGCAAAAAGTCCCTTTCTTTCTATTCAGAAGCCCCTTTTATTGTTTCCCACACGTTTCTCACTTAATTAGGGTAAGAAAGCCCTTTTTCCAAAGTTAAATCAGTGCAGAATCATCTAATTAAGGAAACAACGTAACTATGGCACTGATTGTGCGGAATCCCACACTAATCGCATGGCATGTTCGAGTTGACAGGCTAATTTTGGAGTCTGGCGCTACTCGCGTGATGTCCCACGCGATCTGCGTGGGATGTTCGAATTGAATTGGCTTCCTTTGCATGTTGACATGACCCGCGCGGAATGTGGCGCGGATAGCGTGAGCTATTCGAGGCTAAGTGTCTTCCTGGATACTTGGCGTGGATAGCGTGAATCTCGCGCTGATAGCGTGGTGTCTTCGAAAAGCCATATTATGTCTTTTTGCTTCCTTTCTTCTCTGTTTGACTCTGAAATAACAAAATAGTAATAAAATGAGATAATAACAAATAAATAAATAAACTTAACTAATTCTAACCTATATTACTAATTATTAAATGAATTGTTAATGAATTAACCCTAAAAACTAATATATGCTAGCAGCATATCAAATAATTCCCAAATTTAGATATTGTTGTCCTCAGCAATAAACATAATTTCAAGATGGAAAGCAAGGATTAACAATTAGGCATAACATCACATTTGACACTCTTAGAATCACAATGCTGAGTATAATCAATTTTCACACCAAAGTTTCAATAACACCTTTAATTCCATCAACTGCAAGAGTTTCACTTGAGTCTTCCTTACCAAGACGTGTGTATTTCACTCAACACTCAAGTGTATAAGGGTTATTATACTCACTCAATCCAACACAGTAATAGCACTACCATAAGCTTGATCATATTCTCAAGTTCCTGAAAATAAGAAACATAAATGCATGCACAACTGATCAAAAGGTCTTTATAAGGTTGTAACTTGGCTTGGTTTAAGGGTAGGAAAGTTTTGGATAGTGGCTAAAATTGAGATTGGATTTTGTTAGAATTAGTCAAGTCCACTTAGCCAGTCTATCACTCTTTATTTTTTGATTTTTTTTTCTGCAAAACACTGTAACGGAGAGAGTAGGATAGTAAGAAAATATATTTAGATCCACCAGCTGGTATTTCAGACTTGTTATTTCCCTTACTGGAAAGCTGGTATTTCAGGCTTGTTATTTCTTACTGGATTCTTCGCTAGATCTGGTTTTTGCCAGATCTGTTCTGTTGGCATTTCACTATCAAACCAGAATCATCTTCTTGGGTAACTTTGTCTTTCCTCTTACCTTTTTATTTCTTTTCCTATTTCCCAATATTCAATGGTCTTGGTTCTAATTCTTCCTTCCTCCAATCTCAAGTAGGGTAGCCAGAGTATATGTTTCAAATGTCAGGTATATGAATAAAAAGGTGTAGGCTCAAAAGGGGTGACAATGGAAAATTGAAGGTGGGTCAATTTGGCCCTAGCTTAAAAGAATAAACTACCTTAATCATATCAGAATATACATGCATCTAGAGAAACAAATCAAGTTCTAGAGTACTTACCAAAGTGAGGTCTCTCTGAAAGAATAGTACTATATGGCTCAATCCTCACCAGTTATAGATTCAAGTTAGCCTCTGTTTACTTCATATCAAGCATCATTTCAACTTCAACATGGACATCAATATACCAACAATCACAATTCAATCATGATTCATGCAATCCATACCATATTTCATCCCACTCAAGCTTCCTAACAGAGATTTCTAACTCATCACTGATTCGACAATTCTAATTCTGAGATGCATAAGATATACTTCTAACACCTTATTCAAACATATTGACTAAAACTTAAATCTACTAAAACTTAACAACTAAAACAAAATTTTCTGTTAGACATCCTTTGTCTCTTGAATGCGATTCTTCAAATAATGCGTGTGCACCCATTCCCAGATTTAGAAAATTGTTGTCCCCAACAACAACTAACAAGGATTATGTGCGACTAGAAATTTTCGTCACGTATGCATTATTTGAGAAATTACAACCAAACGAAACATTAATCCAATCAGAACGCAATCACAATCAAATTATTCATGTAACAATTATCACAAATTCATCAAGTATTTAAATGTGTACTGCAATAATGTAAATGTAAGAAAAATTAAAACAAAGAAAAAAAAAAGAAAATCAAAAACAAGAAAATCAAACATAATCATGTATATCACTCCTCTCCCTCTATCGTCTCGTCCTCAGTAGCCTGAGATGGATCAGGGTGGTCTGCTGCTGGCTCTGCAGGGATGGAGGGTCCTGGAGGCGTAAGAACTGGTGGTGTCGGTGATCTGTGGTGAACTGGAGACTGAGGAGGTAGTGGTGTGCGCAGGTCCTGAGGCTGGTATGCAGTGAAATCAATGCCCCGCTTTCTCGCTAGATCCTCTAGGAGTCTAATCTGATACTCCTGAAGTCTGGTCTGATATGCCTGCTCTGTCTGAATGAGCAAGTAGCTGGAAGAGTCTTCGTAGACCAGCTTATGTCGGGGTGGCCTCTGCGCAGAAGAAGAAAATGAAGGAGCGGTATGCTGTGGTGGAGGTGGGACGGGAGCTGGTGGTGGAGGATGCTCATGCTCTGGTGCTCCACGTGTAACGACCTAAAATTTTCTAGATATTATTAATTTTATTATTATTATTAAGATTAAATTTTTAAGAAGCGTATGTTATTATTAATTCTAAAAAACGTATAACTTACAAAAGAGTTGAAACTAGTATATTATATATAACCACAGTCCTTGTTACAAAAGTCATTATTGAACAAGTACAAACTTTTCCAAAAGTCTACTTCATTTTTTTCTTCATTTCCACACCATCACCGACTTAGGTCATCAAGGAAATTTAACCACTGTTGCCATCTAAAAATGAAACAAATCTAGTGAGAAATAAAAATTTCTCAGTAGGCAAGGCTAAACCACCAAACACGTTAGTACGTTAGTAAATCATTAATATATTCAAACAGATCCATAAAATAAATATGCAAACTATATGAATGCATGAAATGAACTATCCCAGGGTGCAAATGGCCTCTACATATCGTACTGTATGTAGCTACACGTTGTACTGGATGTAGATGCTGCGATCGTCTTACGCAAACATGCATGAATTTTGGCATATATCTGCACCTGGGCACTACATATCGTACTGTATGTAGTATCAGATTCAGTTTCACAAAATCTCGTACTGGACTTGGAAACATGAATCAACCTATAATCACATCATATCTATCCATAATAAAATCCATAACAAAATACATATCATCTTATGGAAAGATATTTTTATCATAACATCATATGTACCTTAAGTATGGTTAAACCACCATACGTTATTCAAGTAAGATCATTACTAACTTAGGCATGACCATTGAATATCCTCAAACTACAGAAAATTATGTTAGTAATCTAACTAAGAATTCACAATATAAATAATTTCTAATCCCTTTAATACCTTCACAGGAAAAGATTTAAAACCTAGCATGCATCTTAATCTCCTTTCACCTACCACCTTACCACTTCATCCTCAAATTTAATCACTCAAGCTTTTGAACCATTTAACTACATACCATTCAACCTCTACTTCTAAAAATTAATTAAAAACATTCCCATAGTAAAAATATGAACAAATAACCAAAAAGTCATCAAATCACTTTCAAAATCATCAAGTGTGACTCCAAATATCACTAATATTTAAGCATCATAAAATAACCTTCAAATGACATGAAATTCCAGCCTAAATAATAACCATAAATCTTCCTATTTAAGCATATAGGTTAATCCAAACAAATGTTTAACTAGAGATTGAAGCCTAGCCTACCTCAAGTGAGTTTGAGTCTTGAAAATGGAATGGAATAATGGCTGCCTTCTTTGGGAAATCCTCTAAGAAATGAAGCCTTGATATCCTTCTACTAAACTTATCAAACTCTTCCTAAGGTTGCTTGCCTTACACATGATTTCTTCAAGGTGGTGGGGTTTCTTTCTTACTTGATTTAAGCTTTAAAGGGAAGGATGAAAGTGAAATGAAGGTGATGTGAGGGAGAGAGCTTCACATGAAGTATGTAGGGGAAAGTCTTGAAAAATGGCTTGCACTTAAGGTCCCCCCCTCCCTTTATATAGTGTTTAGAAAATGATATAATATTCAAGGACATTTTTGCCCTTCCTAACTTAATTACCTTTATTTAGTTCCATCCTAACTTAATTACTTCTCATTCCTTTAGATTCTAACTAAGTTCATTATGATTCCTTTACTTTATAAGAAAAATCTTCTAAGTTCATCATGTACCTTACAAGTGTCCTAACACTTGTCTTCATCGTAAAGCTTGCCTTTACAAGTATTCCACTTACTTGGAATGGCCTTTACAAGTGTCCCACCACTTGTCCCATTCATGAAGTTTCTCCTATCTTCTCCATATTTCACATGAATACTAGAGGAAGGGAGAAAAATCTTTGCTTCATTTCATGTTACCTTGTATCCATATCATTCAAGGCATGACACCTTTCTTGGCATGTTCATGAAACTTCTCTCATTTTCTACCTAATTCATGTGATTAACCAAAGCCAAAGGGAAAGGAAGACAAATTTTACTTCCTTTTATACTATTTATGTACACATGTCATTTTTGATGATGAAGAGAAATCTAATCCCAATATGGCTTCATACATGGCATTTTCTAGTAGGAAGTCAAGTTTGATTTGAACTCTTCTACCTAAAGATAATATTGAATAATAGCATTCTAGAGTTTTTCAGAAACTGAGTTCAATTTCAATAAAAATTGTTCACAAGTAATCTATACAAAGTGCTATTCAGAATTTTCTTACAGGACTATTCTTATCTTAATTCTGATTGGTCCATACTACTTTTCTCAATCAAAATTACTAAACCATTTTATTAAATAAGTCTATTCATCCTACAATTAAGAGAAAATCCCATAGATTTTATTTATCATTTTTCCATATTTTTCTCCTGCTTGAATTCTCATGAATAAAGTTTCAAAGTCATCATCGTATAAAATTCATAGAAATTCTATTTTGAGGCTTTCTGTCACAAAGTATTTTGATAATCTGCCATTTAAGAGTACTCTATACTTCCATCAAGTTTTCACAAAATCTCTAAGGGTATCTTGGTATTTTTGGCTTGAAGGGTATTATGGTAATTTTGTCATTCACCCTAGGGGTATAATTGGCATTTCTAAAATCTCTAAGGGTATTTTTGTAATTTCTACTTTAGCAAAAAATATCCAAGTATTATCACACTTCCACAATTCAATTATAAATATGAATTCAAGATATAATTTTGAGGATGTTACACCACACGGACTGCGAGCGGCAATCTCCTCTGAGGATAGCTTCGAAGCTCTGAGAAGCTGCTCCTCTGCGGCGCTCTCCATCGCATCAATATACGTCTTGTGGCTCATGATGGAGGCAATACAAACATCCATCGGCTCGTCATCTGGGATCTTCACACCGGCTCGACGGCACAAATGCAGAATGATAGAAGAATGAGCAAGCCAGGATTTGTTACTGGTGTCCTAGATCATGTGAAGGATCCGGCAGGATAAAATATAAGAAATAGAAAGGTTCTCCTCGCCCCGTAGCACATATAAGAGAGTGGCCCGCTCCAGATTCACATCAATCATATTTGTAGAAAGGATGACTGTGTGATTAATGAATTGGTGCCAAAAAGCTGCATCTCCTACCAAGTCATGTTTCCTCAGCTTCTCTGGTACATAATCAAGGCCCACCTTGGTCTTCCAAGCTGTGTATAGCCCAGTGATCCCATGTCAGATCTGATAAGCTAACTGAGGCATCTCATCTCTGTACAGCTTGGTAAAGATGTCAGGCTGCATGCTAAGAAAGATATGGGCAAACTCGCAACGGGAGAAAGGAGAGTATGCGGTGTCCAAAAATTTCTCTATGGTCTCGACATCGAATGGGACCTGGACTCCTCGCACCCAGCTAAGTCTCCTCTTAGCCATTGTCACTGGGTCTACATTAGCCAGAAACTCCTTCAGAATCAAACTGGAGCTCAGCTCAGGAAAACTAACTAGTCTCTGCCACTGTCGTCTGATGATCACCTCACGAATTGAGGAGTTAGCAGGTAGCGATTCCCATAAAATCTTCTTCTCTGGTATAATTTTCTTCAGCAGGTACCATGTGTCAAATCGCTCCTGACACTCCAAGGAGCGGAAGCGACCCTCATCATAATCAGAAATCCGATCCCGTTTGCTTCCAGATGCAGCGGTGCTCTTCTTCTTCCCTTTTGCAATCTGTTTACCCTGAAACTCAGAAAATATCTAATATACATTCATGATTCAAAGATAAGTGCAATAACGATCATGATATGGGTACTAAACTTGACAATTCCCAGATTTAATTCATTCAATGTACTAAACAAAACACAATCAAACTAATTTAACCAAGCACCAAAATCAAAATCATCAGTTTGCATGAAAACAACTATCTAAGGATTTCTAGATTTAATCTATGCATATAACTTAAAAACCAATTTACCACAACTGAATCAGTGTTCGACCAGCAGTCACACAATCCATGATTCATTATATTCAACAAGGTTTCTAAGGTTCATGTTTACAATTTCCTCAAGTCAATATTCAACAAGCATTTATCAATTTTCCTTCCATAGGTTGCTACTGGTGAAGTTTAAATCAATTAGATTCAGGTTAACCAACTTAATACATTCATTATTGAACCCAGCTAGACAAAATTATATCAATTGCACTCAAATGCCAATATGCTTATGTGGGATTCCCAGATTTAGATTTAGAAAATAAATCAAACAATGATATTTAATGAAGAAATTAAGGCACAGTTGAAAATCAACCAAAATCAGGAAATTCCATCATCAACATAATATGGTAATTCTACATCAATAGTTACACATATATATGGATAATATTATCTTACTCAAACTGCCAAATACATTTTCAAAACAGAATATGACAAAACCATGGACTAGTAGAAGAAATTCCCAACTATAGTCATACTAAAATCCATTCAATCTCAAACAAGATGATTCAATCAACGAACATAAAACAAGTCAATGTAACTTCCAAATTCAGATTTAAGAGGCAAAAAGAAGTGTAATGATGAAAACCAGATGTGCAAGTCAAATATAGTTCTATCACGATCTCAAATCGTGATTCCAACACAATACTTAGTCAAACATATCTTACTTATCTTCTAATTTCTACACTGTCTCAGAACATGATTCCTATGCTTGAAAAGAGAGATAGAAAACCAATATCCAACCACAAATACTATATCAAGTCCATTAGAATTCCCAATTGTAAGTGCAACAGGATATGAACATGATAATAAAAATGAAGTACCAAAGCAATTCAAAGGTAACCATAATAGCCATTAGTTCACCTTATCGTGACCCTGAGCTAAAGTCAAACAAATACACTGATTCATAACTCTCGACATGAAACTTATTCACACATTCCACTAATCACAACAATAGTTCCAGGCTTAATCTAATGGACCCAAGCATCACACACCACTAAGAAATGCCCATGGAGACCTAACATATCTCAATTCAAGTAAACTAAAGGCAATAAGACTTAGGTATCCAATTACTAAACCATGCTTTGCAAAGAAACACTACCCAAGAATAAAAAATAACAACATAAAAGCAGAGATAGCGCTAACCGTGCCTATATCAGCGCGAATCGCGTGAAATCGCGATTCCACCATTGTTGCTCTGCAACTTCTCATTCCTAACCTCAACTCTAATGCTTCTTCATGCAATGTAACTCTTTGCATCATGAAAACTTACCTTGTCTCCTGCCATTTGAATGTGAATGGAATGAAGGAGAGCCGGATTCACCAAGAACTTCAAGCTTTTCAAAAATGGTGGAATGAAGATGATGATGAGTGCAATGAACGTGGACTTGGTTTTATAAGGAGGGGCTTTGATGATTTAAGCATAACTGAAGTCAAGGATTTGAATGTGATTTAATTGGAATTAGGGAACTGAGATTTTAGGGATTCTCTGATAATGGGCACGATTTGTGTGACAGTTTCCCTATTTAAAAACTAGAACAACATCTTCACGTTATCCGTGCCACATATGACGCGATTCACGTCAATGGTGATTAAAGGGTTTCTGATTTGAGCTTGTGGTGCGACTAGCACCATACTTCACGCGATTAGCATGAAATTACTCAGATGGTTCATCTCATTCGAACATCTAACTCTAGTAGCGCTAGGATTCACGCAGTTAGCGTGAGAAGGCTCAAAGGTTACTCAGGGTTCAAATCCTTCGCGCTAGTGGCGCGGTCAGCCACGCAATTTGCGTGAAATGATGCAGATGAGGGCTTGAGGTTCGAACAACCGGCACTACTGCCGCCATAGCCACGCGATCAGCGTGAAGACTTGAATGGAAGCCCCTAGGTACGAATGGATGGCGCTATTAGCGCCACAGGTCACGCTATCAGCGTGAATAAGCCACACCTTAAGTGAATTTTTTATTCCTCCATGGCGCGATTGGCGTGGGATTCCACGCGGTCTGCGCGGGACATTCGAATGCCCCTCATCCCTTTTCAATGCTTTTATCATCTTATATTCTAATTTAACTAAATATACACATGGATAACCTATAATATAAGAACTAAAATGCAAATTAATGCTAAATTAAACCATGCATCTAGATGACTAGAAACAAATAACATCATCCAATCAATTAAAAGTAAATAAGTAAAACTAAGCAATAAACCATTAACTGAATTAAAAACCTGTAGAAATCCAAATTAACAAAATACATTCTTGGATTGCCTTCCAAGTAGCGCTTGTTTAACGTCATGAGCTTGACGTACCAACTTTCAATCATCGGGTGGATTTAGTGGAATAGAAACCGAATTCCTATCCAATTGACCACCAAAATAGTGTTTCAACCTGCATCCATTCACTTTAAAAGACTTGTCATTGTCTAAGGGAGAAATTTCAACTGTTCCGTAAGGGTAAACTTTTCGTACTAAAAATGGACCAGACCAATGGGATTTTAACTTACCTGGAAAAAGTCTCAGGCGAGAATTATAGAGCAGTACCTGTTGTCCCGACTCAAATTCTTTAGGACGAATTTTATTATCATGTCACTTCTTGGTCTTCTCTTTATAAATCCTGGCATTCTCATATGCAGCTATCCTGAACTCATCCAGCTCATTTAATTGCAATAATCATTTTTCATTAGATTTAGAGAGTTCAAAGTTTAAGAATTTAGTGGCCCACAAAGCTTTGTGTTCTAACTCAATTGGAAGATGGCAAGACTTACTGTATACAAGTTGAAATGGTGACATACCTATAGGTGTTTTAAATGAAGTCCGATATGCCCACAACGCATCATCTAGCTTCCGAGCCCAATCCTTCCTAGAATTCCCAACAGTCTTTTCTAAAATTCTTTTAAGTTCACGGTTAGAAATTTCTACCTGTCCACTTGTTTGAGGATGGTAAGGTGTGGCAACTCTAATTGACTCTATATTTAGCAAATAAGCTTGCAAACTGTTTATTGCAAAAGTGGGTACTTCCATCACTGATTATGGCCCTCGGCACTCCAAAGCAGGTGAAGATATTCTTCCGCAAGAATGAGACCACTACCTTCGCATTATTAGTTGGTAAAGCCACAGTCTCAACCCATTTAGACACATAATTTACTGCCACCAAGATATATTGATTGGAATATGATTTAGGGAAGGGTCCCATAAAATCAATTCCCCATACATCAAACATCTCAACTTCTTGGATGTTGTTCAGTGGCATATCATCTTTACGAGAGATATTTCCCGTCCTCTGACAATTATCACATTTTTCCACGAACTCCCTTGCATCCTTGAATAATGTTGGCCAGTAATAACCGCATTGCAAGACTTTTTGTGCTGTTCTATTCCCTCCCAAGTGTCCTCCATAATCCGAAGCATGACAATGCCAAAAGATTTTAGGTGCCTCTGACTCAGTTACACATCTGCGAATTACCCCATCAGTACATTGAAAATAAAGAAAAGGGTTGTCCAATAAATACCTCTTTGAATCATGGAGAAACTTCTTTTTCTGTTGCCAATTTAATTCTTCAGGTATTACACCTACAACTTTGTAGTTGGCCATATCTGCAAACCATGGGCTAACTTGATTTGCCATCACCCCCTCATCAGGAAAAGATTCATTGATTACTACTTCTGGTCCATCCTGCAAACTCTTTTCTTGAATCGTTGATAAGTGGTCAGCTACTTTGTTTTCTACTTCGGCCTTATCTTTAATTTCCAAATCGAATTCCTGAAACAAAAGCATCCAACGCAACAAGCGCCGCTTTGCATCCTGCTTAGTCATTAAAAATTTAAAAGCGGCGTCGTCAGTGTAAACAATAAATTTAGAGCCAACCAAATAGGACCTAAATTTGTCTAATGCATAAACCACAACTAGCATTTCTTTTTCAGTGGTGGCATAATTGATTTGTGCCTCATTCAAAATCTTATTAGCATAATATATGACATGTAGACGCTTATCTTTTCTTTGTCCTAAAACAGCACTAATTGCATAAGCAGTTGCATCACACATAAGTTCAAATGGTAGATTCCAAGCAGGGGCTATTAAAATAGGTGCAGTAGTAAGCTTTTTTTTTTTAATAAATTAAATGCATCAATACAAGCTTCATTAAAACGAAATTCTGCTCCCTTTTCAAGTAATTGGCTGAGAGGTTTTGCAATCTTAGATAAGTCGTGAATGAGCCTCCTGTAAAATCCTGCATGACCTAGAAAACTTCTCACACCATTAACATTAATAGGAGGAGGTAATTTTTCAATTAAGAATAATTTAGCTCTATCAACCTCTATTCCTCTTTCAGAAATTTTATGGCCTAAAACAATTCCATCCCTTACCATGAAATGACATTTTTCCCAATTTAAAACTAAATTTGTCTCTTGACATCTTTTTAAAACTTTAGCTAAATTAGCTAGACATGAATCAAAACAAGAGCCAAAAAGAGAAAAATCATCCATGAATACCTCTAAACCTTTTTCTACCATGTCAGAAAAAATAGAAAGCATGCACCTTTGAAATGTCGCAAGCGCATTGCATAGGCCAAAAGGCATTCTTCTGTAAGCAAATACTCCAAATGGACATGTAAAGGCTATCTTTTCCTGGTCTTCTGGTGCTACTGGGATTTGATTGTACCCAGAGTATCCATCTAAGAAGCAATATTAATCATGACCAGCTAACCTTTCTAGCATTTGGTCCATGAAAGGAAGTGGGAAATGGTCTTTTCTGGTTGCATCATTAAGCCTTCTATAGTCCACACACATCCTCCAACCTGTGATAGTTCTTGTGGGAATTAAGTCATTGTTGTCATTTTGAATGACTGTCATTCCACCTTTCTTGGGGATGGTCTGAACTGGACTTACCCATGTGGTGTCTCAAATAGGGTAAATCATACCTGCATCTAGCAACTTAACCACCTCTTTTCTGACCACTTCTTTCATAGTTGGGTTAAGTCTCCTCTGTGGTTGCCTCACTGGTTTCATATCATCCTCCATAAGAATTTTATGAGTACAGAAAGAGGGATTGATACCTTTCAAATCGGAGATAGACCAGCCTATAGCAGTTTTGTGCTCATTGAGTACTTTCAACAGCTGCTCTTCCTCATAAAATTCTAGCCCTATATTGATAATGACTGGGTATGTCTCTCCATCACCTAGGAACACATACTTCAAAGTCTCTGGTAACTCTTTCAGCTCAACTTTTGGTGCTCCAACTGGGATGTCATCTTCTTTCTTTTCCAGCACCTCCATGGCCATCTCCAACTCTTCTTGTGCAGTTTCTTGGCTCCTAATTTCCAGCGCTTCTTCACGTTCCTCTTCCTCTGTTTGACCTGCATGAATCACATTATCCAAAACATCTAGCCTAAAACAATCATGCTCATCAGATGGATTTTTCAAAAATCAAAAACATTAAAAGTAATAGACTCATCATCCATCCTAAGTTCTAGTTTACCTTTCTCTACATCAATTAAAGCTCTAGCAGTGGCTAAAAATGATCTACCTAAGAGAAGTGGTATTTCACTTA
>QARZ01039471.1:0-11880 GCA_013407115.1 Glycine latifolia
ACTAAGGGTTTAGGGTTCTCGATTGAATTAAAGAGTGAAATCGCTAGTTATCTAGGATTTACTACTAAAGGAGAGACTTATCATTTGTGAACATTAATGTTACATAACCAGTCAAGTGAAGGAGTAGTGATCATAGGGAATTGCGCCTGACCACAATTAAACGTCCATTGGTAACTTCCCTAAATCAATTTACTGCACATTTCGTTAATTCTTGTCTTTTAATTACACAATCAACCAAACCATTCAACAACATTTCTCTGCGTAATTTAATGTTTTTCCTTTCAATCACACCAATTTACTATTGCTGTGAAATCACCCCAATCCCTGTGGAGAATGATACTCACTTACCTAATCTTTATTACTTGGAAACGATCGGTGCACTTGTCGTACACTGTGAAATTCGCAACAACAACCAAAACGAAACATTAATCCAAACAGAACACACTCACAATCAAATTAATCATGGAACAACCATCAAAATTCAACAAGTATTCAAATGTTTACTGCAATAATGTAAAGGTACTGAAATTAAAAACAAGAACATTAAAATCAAAACAAGAAAAATAAAATGGTCCTGTTTATCACTCCTCACTCCTCTCTCTCTCCCTCTATCGTCTGATCCTCAGCAGCCTGAGATGGATCAGGAAGGTCTGCTGCTGGCTCTGTAGGGCTGAAAGGTCCTAGAGTAGTAGGAACTGGTGGTCTCGGGGATCTGTGTCCAACCGGAGGCTGAGGAGATGGTGGTGCACGCGGATCCTGAGGCTGGTATGCAGTGTAATCAATACGCCGCTGTCTAGCAAGGTCCTCCAGCAACCTGGTCTGGTACTCCAACTGAGTCTGAATGAAAATGTAGCTGGGGGAGTCCTCATAGACCAGGTCATGTCTGGGTGCCCTCCGTGTGGAAGATGTGGTATGTTGTGGTGGAGGTGGGGCAGGTGCCTGTGGCTGAGGATGTGCCTCACGGGGACTCCGAACGTCCCTCAGATAAGTTACTCCTCAGTCACGCTCTCCATCGCATCAAGATAGGTCATATGGGTCATAACAGAGGCGATCCAAACGTCCCTTGGCTCCTCATCTGGGATCTCGACACCGACTCGGCGGCATAGATGAGAGATGAGGGAAGAATAAGCAAGCCAGGACTTGCTACTGCTGTCCTGGATCATATGGAGGATCCTGCTGGAAAAAATGTGAGAAATAAAGAGATTACCTTCTACCCGTAGCACGTATAAGAGGGTGGCTCGCTCCAGATTCACATCAGTCATGTTTGTAGAAGGAATGATTGTGTGGTTCACAAACTAGTGCCAAAATGCTGCATCGCCCACCAATTCGTGTTTCCTCAGCTTCTCGGGCACATAGTCTAAGCTGGCCTTCGTCTTCCAGGCTGTGTATAACCCTGGGATCCCATGTCTGATCCGATCGGCTAGCTAAGGCATATCATCCCTGTACATCTTATTGTAGACATCAGGTTGCATCCTAAGAAAGAGGTGAGAGAACTCACAGCAGGAGAAAGGAGAGTAGTTGGTATCGAGGAATCTCTCGATAGTCTTGTCGTCAAAAGGAACCTGGACTCCCTGCACCCAGCTGATCCTTCTCTCAGCAACTGTCTCTCTATCGACGTTAGCCAGAAACTCCTTCAGAATAGAGCTGGAGCTCGGCTCGGGGAAGTTCACCAATTGCTGCCACTGCCGCCTAGTGATCACCTATAGAATTGGGGAGTCCTCAGGTAGAGACTCCCATAAGATCTTCTTCTCTGGAATGATCTTCTTGGGCAGGTACCACTGGTCGAAGCGGTCCTGACACTCCAAGGAGCGGAAACGGGCTTCATCATAGCTGGACACTTGGGCCCGCTTGCTGCCTAATGCTGTTGTACTCTTCTTCTTTCCCTTCTCCACCTGTTTACCCTAAAACTCTGAAAATATCCAATATACATATATGATTCAAAAAAGTAATTACAGGAACGATCATGATATGATTGCCAGATTTAACAATTCCCAGATTTACTTCCAGACTATATAATGTCATACCATGCAATCAATTCACATGCCAAAAAAAACATGCTCACCATTCACTCATATCAATAACAGTAACAATCCGAATTCCATTCTAACAGGGTGATTCATAGTCAATATCAGAGCACACACTTATAGACCATCAAATCAATCAACATTCTCATATTTAAGTTTAGACCATGGCTTCCCACTATCTCACTATCTCCTTATCTTCTCAACCCGATACTAACCATTAACCAACCTAAGGACTACACTCTCACTATCATGATCACATAACCCAATCCAATGCTGTGCGTGCTAGTCATAATAACAATACATTACTGTCAAAAGAAAAGTTCAGACTCTAAGGACTCATCAACCTATCCCATGTTCAAATGCTAAAGGCTCATGCTCACATTTTACTCAGATCAATGACAGTCAACAATCACATCCAAATCTACTATCAATCATATCTTAATGAACCCGTCCACAGAGTCAAAACCAGCACATACAGTCTAGTTCAATCAAAATTTTAGAGTAAGACCTTAAACAGGGTAAATATCAATAGCAACAAGACTCAACTCAACATTATGTTTCACCAATTCACAGTTCAATAACCCAATTCACCATATTCTACGCTCAATGATTCATAACTCATGAATTCTATATCATTAATAATGAAATTTGATTACTCAAAACATCATAGTCTTAAATATCATGCAAAAAGGAATTAACTTAAAGCTCAACACAATTTTAAACTTGCATTGGAACACATGGTTTAATTCAACTAGTGAATATTCAGACCCAACTAACTTAACAGAGTCATCATAAGAACAACTTGTCCACTATCATTCAAGCATTCACATTTATATGTAACAAGGAACCATTAAACAAGCCCAATATATGAACTGACTGATATTGATAAACTTTCCATATGATGCGAATGACCCACTTACGGCACTGATCGCGTGGACTGCGAAATCGCGAATCCAGTTTCTGCAACTACTTGTCCCTAACCTAAAACCCTAATGCTTATTCATGCAATGTACAATCTTAGACGATGAACACTTACCTTGTTTCTTTCCATTGAGTCATGAATGGAATATGGTAGAATGGATTCACCAAGGAACTTCAAGCTTTTCAATAATGGTGGAAAGGAGAATACAATGATAATGGAGGTTAGGGATTTATAATGCCTGAGCTTTAATGCTTGAGCTTAATAGAGGCTATGGTTTCGAATGAGATTGAACGAGATTAAGGGAATTGAGAGAAGACTTAGGGATTTTTCTCAACAAAGGAATTAGGGCGGGATTTGGGTGCTGAGTTTCCCTCTTTGAAAAAATCAAAATGACGCTCCTGCTCTACCCGCGCCGCGTCTGGCGCGGTTCGCATGACATGTAAATAAATGAATAATCTTTCGAACCTCTGGCGCGAGTAGCGCCATCATCCATGCGGTTAGCGTGGGAAGGTTTAGACTGTTAATTAAGTTTGAATCCTTCACGCGGATAACGCCATAAGCCACGCGATTAGTGTGGGAATCAAATAGTTGCTACCTGGATTCGAATCAATGGTGCGAGTAGCGTGGGACTCCACGCGGTTAGTGACACACTGTAAATTTGACTCCTGAATTTGAATAATTGGCGCTAATAGTGCCATATTCCACGCGATCAGTGCTGAAATTGAAATAATTGTCTCCTGATTTGAACATCTGACGCTATTGGCGCCAGGAACCACGCGATCAGCGTGGGGAATGCGAATGCCTTGGTCATTTTCAAAGCATCTGGCGCGACTAGCGTGGGTACTCACGCGATTGGCATGAGATATTCGAATGCTCTTCAAGACCTTTCAATGCTTTTCACTATTTTAGATTCTAAGTTAAACTAAACCTATAATGAAAACCTACAATAGAAGAACTAAAATAAAGATTAACAATTAATTAAATCAACTAACTAAAAATTAAAAACGCATAATATAATTCAAGCCAATAAAAAGAAAACTTAAACATGAACAATAAATGAGTTAAGATCAAATAAAAAGTCTTCGATTGCCTTCCAAGTAGCGCTTGTTTAACGTCACGAGCTTGATGCACCACCTTTCAATCATCAAGTGAATTCAGTTGGATAGAAACCGCATTCCTATCCACTTGACCACCAAAATAAGGTTTCAGTCTGCATCCATTCACTTTAAAAGACCTGTCATTGTATAAGGGGGAAATTTCAACTGTTCCATAAGGATAAACTTTTCGCACTAAAAATGGACCAGACCAACGGGATTTTAACTTACCTGGAAAAAGCCTCAGGCGAGAATTATACAGCAATACCTGTTGTCCTGACTCAAATTCTTTTGGACGAATTTTATTATCATGCCACTTCTTGGTTTTCTCTTTATAAATCCTGGCATTCTCATATGCAGCTAACCTGAACTCATCAAGCTCATTTAATTGCAATAATCATTTTTCATTAGATTTAGAGAGTTCAAAGTTTAAGAATTTAGTGGCCCACATAGCCTTATGTTCTAACTCAATTGGAAGATGACAAGACTTACCGTACACAAGTTGAAATGGTGACATACCTATAGGTGTTTTAAATGCAGTCCAATATGCCCACAATACGTCATCCAGCTTCCGGGCCCAATCCTTTCTAGAATTCCCAACTGTCTTTTCTAGAATTCTTTTTAGCTCTCGGTTAGAAATTTCTACCTGCCCACTTGTTTGAGGATGGTATGGTGTGGCAACTCTATGATGGACTCCATATTTGGCAAGTAAACTAGCAAACTATTTATTACAAAAGTGAGTCCCTCCATCACTGATAATAGCTCTCGGTACTCCAAAGCAGGTGAAGATATTCTTCCGCAAGAATGAGACCACTACCTTCGCATCATTGGTTGGCAAGGCTACAGCCTCAACCCATCTAGACACATAATCTACTGCAACCAAGATATATTGATTAGAATATGATTTAGGGAAGGGTCCTATAAAATCAATTCCCCATACATCAAACAGCTCAACTTCTTGGATGTTGTTTAGTGGCATCTCATCTTTACGAGAGATATTTCCCGTCCTCTGACAATTATCACATTTGTCTACAAAATCTCTTGCATCTTTAAATAATGTTGGCCAATAATAACCGCACTGCAAGACCTTTTGTGCTATTATATTTCCTCCAAAGTGTCCTCCGTAATCCGAAGCATGACAATGCCAAAGGATTTTAGGTGCCTCTGACTCAGTTACACATCTACGAATCACCCCATTAGTACATTGGAAATAAAGGAAAGGGTTGTCCCATAAATACCTCTTTGAATCATGGAGAAACTTCTTTTTCTGTTGCCAATTGAGATCTTCAGGTATTACACTTACAGCTTTGTAGTTGGCCATCTCTGCAAACCATGGGCTGACTTGGATTGCCATCACTCCCTCATCAGGAAAAGATTCATTGATTTCCACTTCCGGTCCATCCTGCAAACTCTTTTCTTGAATCCTTGATAAGTGGTCAGCTACTTTGTTTTCCACCCCGACTTTATCTTTAATTTCCAAGTCGAACTCCTGAAACAAAAGCATCCAACGCAACAAGCTTGGCTTTGCATCTTGATTAGTCATTAAAAATTTAAGAGCGGGGTAGTCAGTGTAAACAATAACTTTAGAACCAACCAAATAGGACCTAAATTTGTCTAATGCATAAACCACAACTAGCATTTCTTTTTTAGTGGTGGCATAATTAACTTGTGCCTCATTCAAAATCTTACTAGCATAATATATGACATGTAGACACTTATCTTTTCTTTGTCCTAAAACAGCACCAATTGCATAAGCACTTGCATCACACATAAGTTCAAATGGTAAATTCCAATCAGGGGCCATTAAAATAGGTGCAGTAGTAAGCTTATTTTTCAACACATTAAATGCATCAATACAAGCTTCATTAAAATGAAATTCTACTCCCTTTTCATGTAATTGGCTGAGAGGTTTTGCAATCTTGGAGAAGTCCTTGATGAACCTCCTGTAAAATCCTGCATGACCTAGAAAACTCAGCACACCATTAAGATTAATAGGGGGAGGTAATTTTTTGATTAATAACAGTTTAGCTCTATCAACCTCTATTCCTTTTTCAGAAATTTTATGGCCTAAAACAATTCCATCTCGAACCATAAAGTGACATTTTTCCCAGTTTAAAACTAAATTTGTCTCTTGGCATCTTTTTAAAACCTTAGCTAAATTAGCTAAACATGAATCAAAACAAGAGCCAAAAACAGAAAAATCATACATAAATACTTCTAAGCCTTTTTCTACCATATCAAAAAAATAGAAAGCATGCACCTTTGAAATGTCGCAAGCGCATTGCATAGGCCAAAGGGCATTCTTCTGTAAGCAACCACTTCAAATGGACATGTAAAGGCTGTCTTTTTCTGGTCTTCTGGTGCTACTGGGATTTGATTGTATGCAGAGTATCCATCTAAAAAGCAATAGTAATCATGACCAGCTAACCTTTCTAACATTTGATGCATAAAAGGAAGTGGAAAATGGTCTTTTCTAGTTGCATCATTGAGCCTTCTATAATCCACACACATCCTCCAGCCAGTGATAGTTCTTGTGGGAATTAAGTCATTGTTGTCATTTTGAATGACTGTTATTCCACCTTTCTTGGGGACGGTCTGAACTAGACTTACCCATGCGGTGTCTAAAATTGGATAGATCATTCCTGTAACACCCCAAAATTTCATAACTATGATAGTTTTAGATTATGGGAAAGGTAATGGTTTATGATCGAATTATTTGGGTAAAAGATTAATTAGAGACATTCTAAACCTGTCTGAAGAAAATGACCATATCACCCTTCCCATAAAATAGAAATTACAAGAATACCCCTAGGAAGATATTTACCAAAACGTCCCTGAATAATTTCAGAAATGACGAAGATGCCCCTAGGATGAAAATGACAATTTTGCCCCTGGATTTTTTTAAGAATAACCAAAATACCCCTAGATATTTTAGTGAGATATTTTAGGAGGAAGTTCCATAAATACCTTGAACAAATTGAATAATTACCATCATGTCCCGAGGATGGTAAATTACCAAAATGCCCTTAGATCAAAAATGACCAAGATGACTTCAGAAATTTGTGGGAACCTGAGTGTAGGATAAAATACCTTTAAACAACAAATCATCAACATGATTGGAGGCAGAAAAACCATAAACAGAAATTTCTATGAATTTTGGAAGATAGGTTGAAAAAGAGCTTAATCTAGACTACCCTAGGTATCAGAAAATTATAAAGAAAGGATGGACATAATCTATGAAGTCTTCTCTTAATTATGGAAGGAATAGGTTGCTTAAATAAGTTAGTTTGGTAATTTTAATAATTAGAGTCAATATGGACCAATAAGAAAATAGCATTTTACTATTACATGCAATAAAAGGAAATTGGATTAATTTGGAATTCTAGATTAAGCCTTGACCATATGATGCAAGATCAATGGAGTAAAACTTGTAGAAAAGTCAAGAATGATCACATGGATGGATAAGGAGTCTAGACATTCCATTGGTCCAAGTAAAAAGTAGCAATTAATGCTTGGAATCTTTTAGAAAACAAAACTTAGCACAAACACAAGCCATCATACGTATGAAAACTAAAATCAAATAAAATGCACTATACAAATGGAGAAGTGAATGTATAAAACAAGCTAGGACAAGAAGAAGGAAATTCAAAGAAGGAAAAGATTAGCCAATCAAATGAAACCTAGTGGAAAGTTAGCAATGATAGCATTAGAAAGATTTTTTTGAAGAAAACTTCCTCTTAGCTCATTTTGGACACGTAGACATTTATAAGAATTATTTCAAAAATCCCAACGGTCCAAAATTAGATATATGGGATAGGAGTATATGTTTAAAATTTTAAGAAAATCCAACGGTTAAGGAATCCGGAACCTTTATTTTACTGATACGAGTTTTTGGTAAAAAACTCAAGAATAAAGAATGAAGAAAAACCAAAAGTTAAATGGAATTTCCTACACAAATGAAGCAAGGCACGTGAAAACAAGCTTAAACCAAGGAAAAGTATAGAAAACTCTTGAAACAAGCCACTTGGAAGCCAACCATTCAATAGCCAATGAAAGTAAAGCATGTGTAAAGCAAGCATTTATGACTAAGGGAGATATTTGTAGAATTATTGGAAGGCAAAAGGGACAAAGCTTTATATAAACCAAGGAGAGGACTGTGCACACCAAGTGAACGTGCCACTCTTGGTTCCTTTCAAAAGCATTTGCAAAACCCTTCCAAACCCAAAATAAGTAGTAGTCGTGCACTCCTTGGTCACTTTCAAAGCATTTTTCAAAAACATTCTTAAAGCTAACAAGGAGTGCAAAATACTCCCTTTAAACCCCACCTCTTTCTCACTTTGATCTTTTCCATCATTTTCAAATTATACTAGAAAGCAAAACAAGACTACCAACCTTAAAGGAAGATCACGTGGGAATCAAGGAGAAAGAAGCAAAAGTGATCAAATTCAAAAGGCAAGAAAGGTATGGGGAAGTTTATGTTATGCCTAGTTTGAATACTACCTACATAAAGATTTTTATTTGATTTCATAAGGAATTAAACTTTGCATGTGAAGTGTTTGGTGGAATATTTCTAAGAACCAAAAATGAAGATTTTTACTTGAGTTCATGAAGAATTAGGATTTGTAGACTAGATGTTTGATAAAATGCCTCAAAGAACTAAAGATTGCTAAATGAACGGTTAATTGATTTAGTAACTTGTTTTTAGAATTATAGATAATTGTTGAATAGAAAACTTGAATCTAACCTAATTAATGGAAGCTAGAATGATCTATAACCACATGGAAATAATTACTTGGAAGTATAGTGTTTAATAGAATACTTAGTTACAAATATATGTTGGATTAAAAGTATCTTATGATTTCTTGAATTTATATAATTAATTGATGCTGAAATTATGTTGATTTGAATTTATATATATTTGTTTTTAATGGTAGTACGTAAATAATTTCTAATGTTAGATGTTTATTCTGAGTAGTAAAGTGATATAGTCTGTTAAACTAAATCCTTTGAGTTTGTTGGTTATGACATTAGAATTATGATTAGTATGTGGAATTAGTTGAGCTGTGAGGAACTAAAATTTATTCTAAGAAACATATGAAGTGGACTGTGGCTGAATGTATGTTATGTTATTTTGTCTGGCGGGGACATAAGACCGCGTTATGTTAATTTGTCTGGCGGGGACATAAGACCGCGTTATTTTATATTTTGTCTGGCGGGGACATAAGACCGTGTTATTTTTATTGAAGCCTGGCGGGGGCATAAGACCGTGTTATTTTAATTTTGTCTGGCGGGGACATAAGACCGTGGTATTTTATATTTTGTCTGGCGGGGACATAAGACCGCGTTATTTTATTCTGTCTGGCGGGGACATAAGACCGCGTTATTTTATTCTGTCTGGCGGGGACATAAGACCGTGTTATTTTATATTTTGCCTGGCATAGGCATAAGACTGTGGTGTTATATATCTGTGTGATGTATGGCTGATCTAAACTGTGTACCGTGATGAGAATGCTGTGTTGATGGTGTGATGTGAATAAGGTGCGGATCATGCATGTCTCTTATTTTTAAATGACATTATAACCATGTGAGTATATGTTTCTCTATGTATGTTTTATTCAAACTATGTGTGTCATGAACTTACCCTATTTGTGTCTGTGGTTGACACCTGTGATGACCCCAATTCATTTGGGTGAGCAGAAAAGCAGGAAAGTCTAGAAGAATTATAAAGAAAAGATGATGAAGATGTGTTGATGACTTGTACCAAATTTAAATTACTTGTATTTTATGTTGACTTGTATAATGAACTATTTCTGGTCTGTATTGATGGACTGTACTTTATTATTTTGATTAAACCGTGGAGAGAAAGAATTCGTTTAGGATATAAGCGACTAGTAACATTCCAAGCAAAGGGAAATGAATTTTCGTGAAAAATTTATAACCAATCTAATGCTAATACAAAGTGGACACAAGATTCCATCTAAAATTAATCAAATACGAGAGAACAAAGAGAGGCGTTACAATTCCTGCATCTAACAACTTGACTACTTCTTTTCTGACCACCTTTTTCATAGTAGGATTAAGTCTCCTTTATGGTTGCCTCACTGATTTCATATCATCTTCCATAAGAATTTTATGAGTGCAGAAAGAGGGATTAATACCTTTCAAATCAAAGATGGACCAACCTATAGCAGTTTTGTGCTCCTTGAGTACTTTCAACAGCTGCTCTTCCTCATAAATTTCCATCCCTCTATTGATAATGACCGAGTATGTCTCTTCATCACCTAAAAACACATACTTCAAGGTCTCTGGCAATTCTTTCAGCTCAACTTTTGGTGCTCCAACTGGGATGTCATCTTCTTTCTTCTCAAGCACCTCCATTAATACCTCAAGCTCCTCTTGTACAGTTTCTTGGCTTCGAATTTCCAGCACTTCTTCAAGTTCCTGTTCCTCTGTTTGACCTGCATGAATTACATTATCCAAAACATCTAGCCTAAAACAATCATGCTCATCAGATGGATTTTTCATAGCATTAAAAACATTAAAAGTAATAGACTCATCATCCATCCTAAGTTCTAGTTTCCCTTGTTCTACATCAATTAAAGCTCTAGCAGTGGCTAAAAATGATCTACCCAAGAGAAGTGGTATTTCACTTTCACCATCCATATCCAAAACTATAAAATCTGCAGGAAAAATAAACTTATCTACTTTCACTAGGACATCCTCAATGACTCTTGTAGGCTTCCTCAATGAATGATCTGCAAGCTGGAGAGAAACTCCGGTAGACTTCAATTCAGAAATTCCTAAGGACTTGCAAACTGACAAAGGCATTAAATTTATGCTTGCCCCCAGGTCACATTAAATTTATGCTTGCCCCCAGGTCACATAGAGCTCTCCCCACATTAATGTTCCCTATGGCAATTGGGATATTAAAACTGCCTGGGTCCTTAAGCTTTGGCGGAAGCTTCCTTTGTATTATAGCACTGCACTCTTCAGTAAGTGCAATAGTCTCACAATCCGGCAATTTATGCTTCCTAGACAACAGTTCTTTCATAAATTTTGCATAGTTAGGCATGTTAGCTAAAGCTTCAGCAAATGGAATATTAATATGTAATTTTTAAACATATCTAAGAACCTGGCAAACTGTTGCTTTTGGGCTTGTTGTCTGAGCTTCATTGGGTAGGGAGGCTTCTCAAAGCGGGAGAAATCCATTGGCTTCTTTGAGGGTGCAGAATTTTTCTCTTGCCTTTCTTGCTTGTTTGAAGGTACCTCTACCTCTCGTTCCGCAGCAACTGTGGTAGTTTCATTTTCAATTCCTCCTTGGCTTACCTTAGGCTTCTCTGGGCAAGTGATTACCTTTCCACTCCTAGTAGTAATTGCCTTTGCATGTTCCCTTGGATTCACCACGGTGTCACTAGGGAAATGTTCTTGAGACCTTTCAGCTAGTTGCTTTGCTAATTGACCAATCTGATTTTCAAGATTCCTAATAGATGCATCTTGATTTTTATGGTGAGCTCTGGTCTCATTAATGAAGGCATTGGATGCCTAAATGTGCTCATTGGTGGTCTTAGACAATTGTAGCATAGCTTTCTCTAACTCTAATTGCTCCTTAGGTGGAATAGGTGGAGGCTGTAAATCATTACTAGACTTGTAATCTAATTCACCACCTTGAATTCTCCTCTGACAATTATTCCCCATAGCATTATTTTGATTTCTCTAAAAATTTTGCTAGGGTCTTTGATCATACCAGAGGCCATTCACTTGCACTAGATCGGCTTCTACCAATGTAGGACACTTGATGTGTTGCAAACACATCTAGTTTTTAGTATAATTTTAGGATAAG
>QARZ01039471.1:21880-35637 GCA_013407115.1 Glycine latifolia
AACTGACTGCGCTCCACCAATGTAATCAATGAAGGATGAATGTCAAAATGATTTGCTTCAATTGGTGGTATTACGATACTGGAGTTTGGTCTAGTGAACAATGGAGCCAGAATATCTTGCATTAGTTCATCTTCTGGTCTTGGCTGATTATTTCCTCTGTCAGCCATTTCTAAGTCTGATTCAGAGATTGAACCAAAATCAGAATTTTCTGCTTCTCTTCTTCTTTGTTTGGCTAGTCTCCTATTTCTTCTAACAGTTCTCTCTATTTCAGGATCGTACTGTAGATGATCAGGATTAACTATACCTCGCATAAACTAAGAAAAGCAATTTAGTAACAACAAAAATTCCAATCCTGAAGATTAAAGTTACTATAAAATTGGCGATTTCAATCCCCAGTAACGGCGCCAAAAACTTGTTGCAAAATTGGCAAGTGTACCGTTCGTTTCAAGTAATAAAGTGAGTAAGTAAAGTATCGTCTCCACAGGGATTGAATGCAATCTTATCGTAACTTATTATCTTAGAAATTGGAACACAATTAATAAGTTTGAAGAAAATATGGTTGTATTTTGTGAATTACGTAAATCAAATAAATGACAGAAAATTAACGAGAGTTCAAAAAAAATGAATTTAAAATAATTTTTATGCGGTGATGAGAAATAATTGTGGCCAGAGCACATTCCCCTTTGTTCCCTACCTTCTTTACTTGGATTGGTTGTTAAGTTCAATTACTTCTAATTGCTCAGAGAATGTATTTTCACATAATTAGTTAAATCCTAATCCCTTAGTAATTTAACCCTTTAACCCAATCAGAAATCCTAATTCCTTAGTGATTCCCTATCAAGCTAAAGCATTAAGAGACTACATCATATGAATTCTGCAACCATACATCCCTATCCCTAGGCAATGTAAAAACTGTTATTTTACTGCTTTCAGAAATTAGCGTTCCAATATCCCTATTGTAAACTCTAACTCTCAGAACATTACTAGAATGGCCAAAACTAATAAAGAAATATTCAATGAAGAACAAAGTAAAATAAAGCAATTATCAGAATTTCATATTAATTACAATCAAGTACAGAGGAGTTCACATTGGTTTTGGCTCCAACCACAATAAAGAAGGATTAGCCAGACATGTTCAGAACTAACCTTAATCTTATAACTAACATGTCTCTAAAGAAGAATTACAAGGAAAAATAGAAGAATTACAAGTTGAGCCGTCGTTCTTCAATCTTCTAGAAATCAATCCAATCTTCTCCCTGTGTTCTTCCCTCCGTTTCTGTATATTTTTTGTGCCAAAAGTGTCTTCTTTTGATCCTCACACGTTCCTCTATTAATTAGGGTAACAAGCCCATTTTTTTCCAGTTAATTAAGTGCTAAATCTTTTAAATCAGGTAATAGCGTAACTGTGGCGCGACTAGCACGGCCTCCCACGCTGATTGCGTGGGATATTCGAACTGAATAGGCTGTCCTGGAAGTCTGGCGCTACTAGCGCGGGGTCTGGCACGGATAGCGTGGATGATTCGAACTGAGGGGTTAATCTTGATAACCTGGCGCTACTCGCGTGGGTAACCACGCTGATAGCGTGGCTTATTCGAGCTAAAGGGTTGGCTTAGCAGTATGGCGCTATCAGCGCGGTAACTGGTGCTACTAGCGCGGGCTGTTCGAATAGCCAGATTGCTCCTTTTGCCTCTTTTCCTCTCTTGTTGGTTCCTAATTAACAACAAATCATAATAAGATGAGACAATAACAATAAATCAATAAACCTAACTAATTCTAGCCTATATGACTAATTATTGAATGAATTATTGATCAATTAATCCTAAAAACTAACATATGCTAGCAGCATATCAGAAGGACCTGCATATAAATTGTTAATGGGACCTGCAAAAGGAGGATTAGTGGGAGCAGTATATGCATTATTATTTTGTCTCCAACCATAAGGTTAATTTGAACCTGGACCTCCTCGGTAACCTTGATAATTTCCTTGATAATTCTGCTGAGGTCTGGTCTGATTCTCCAAATAATGAGCCTCCTCCTCTGGTTGACAATCACCAAGTGCTAGACAATGGCCATTTTTATGTTCTCCACCACAGAAATCACATCTCAAAATTTGTTGAACTTTATGAGCTGTGTGTGTTTTCTGTGTTCCTCCATGCTGAATTTATTCTGAGCTAGAATGGCATTTTGAGTATCCAGCTCCATTACACCTTTCCTCTAAGTTGGAGATCTATCATGGTGAGATTGGTAATCACTGGCTGCTATGGAGTTAATGATTACTATTGCTTCCTCCGGGCTTTTTGACATCATAGTTCCTCCAGCTGAGGCATCAAGAATCATCTTTGTTTGAGGTCTCAAACCACTGTAGAAAATATGTAGTTGTGAAACATCATCAAAATTGTGGTTTGGGCACCTCCGCAATAAGGATTTTAATCTCTCCCATGTCTCACAGAGAGGTTTATCTGCTCCCTGGGAAAAAGTTGCAATGGCTAATTTCGTGCTAATGAATCTTGATGGAGGAAAGAATCTAGTAATAAATTTTTACTCCACTTCTTCCCACGAGCTCAGGCTTTTGTTTGGTTGGGACTGGAGTCACGTCTTTGCTTTACCTGTCAAAGAAAATGGAAAAGCTCTAAGTAAACAGCTTTAGTATCTTTGTCAGAAGCTCCCATTGTACTGCATAACTCCATGAATGTGGACAAGTGAGTGTATGGATCCTCATGGTCCATCCCTGCAAAGGGATGTGAACCAATTAGACTGAGTAATGCTGGCTTCAACTCCACAACCTTATTGTTGAAAGGAGGGATGACTATGCTGTTGTAATGCTTTGGGCCTTGTTGGTAAGCATAGTCACCAAGAGTCCTCCTTGGTGGTCTATTTTCATCTTCCCCTCGACCAGCCATATTATCACAAACAGGTGGCTTTTCTGATGAAGGAGGATTGATAAGCGTTTGTCGTGTCACTTCAAAACAATTAAACTAAGCTAATTCTGTAGCACAAGATTAACCTAGGTCGACTCAGACACTATCAATATGGTTCTATCTTCAATTCACTACTAATAGTAAAGGGAATTTTTGTCGAACAGTTTGCATGCGTTAAATGAAAATTGCAGAAACTAATATAATTGATAACAAGTAATTTAAAACAGATTAAAGAGTATCAATCCAATTCACCAAACTAAGCTATTTGAATCATCATCGTTCTCAGAAATTTATCCTATTGTGAAAGTTCATTCAATTTCATTAAAAGCAATTCAATCGAATTAACCCCTAAATTAATTGAAACCACAACCCTAATTGAAATATCATCCAATTAATCTGTGATTTATATTCAAAATTAGGAAATGAATCCATAACCTAATCCGCTTTCAATCCTAAATGCATTCATAATCATGAAAACAGAATAGCAATTGAAGAAGAAAGTGAACATTCACACAGAATTCGAAATACCAAACCAGAACTCAAATTCTTCTCTTGCTTGGGTTGGATCCTTGGATTGATTGATTATTTAGCCTTTCATGATCATCATCAATGAAAGTCCCATGAAATGAGTGCATGAAAATGGAAGAAGGGAAAACGAAAATGAAGAACAAGGGAGAACAGTTGAGAGAAAATAAGAGAAATGATTTTGATTCTAAAAACTTAAAAAGAGAAATGTAAAACTGTTTTTGCAAAAAATGAAACGTAATGTAATAATTCCTCCTAATGTCACTAATATATACTGACTAAGTCTGAAGAAAAGAATGGGCCATGAAAACCCATCAATTCTAATTATTTATGCTATTTACACAAATAAAAGTCCAACTCCTAGCCCAAAATACAAGTGCAGTGGTTCTGACTTCGAAGCCTAAAATGACCCTCCAAATGGTAGAATTAGCCTCGGCTTATTTTTGGCAAACTTGTAGATCTTTTCGTTATCTTTCCAAGGACTACAAGAATGCTCAATTCGGACTTTCGTAGAGCTCTGTAGGTCCTGTACAAGGAAGATACATCAAGTGAGCATAAAATCTGAAAATACGCAACAATTAGCAATTAAGCCCACTAACTTGCCTAAGACAAAAACTGAATTAGAACGAGAAAATAAAAGTCCAAGAGAAGTCAAATAAGCTAAGAATGATAGAAAAATATTTAACTAAAGGTACTCCATCAAGGATCAATAGATGAAGTTTCCCCCAATGTCTTATTGGCTTTTAGTTTCTTTTTCTTCCTATTTTTCCTCTCTGTTTTGGTGATTTCTAGATCAAACAAAGGTTTATCTACAGAAAACTTACCTCGCATAAAGGAAAAAGATCAAACTACAATATCCCGTAAGCATCGAAGTTAAAATAAAAGAAAATTTATATACAAAATCAAAACTAAAGTAAATAACGAAAATAATAAAAAGTCCTACTAAACTGAAAAATTAAATTTAAAAGAACTGAGTAAACAACTCAAATCCTCGGCAATGGTGCCAGAAACTTGTTAGACTTTTGGCAAGTGTACCAATTATCATTGTAAGTTACAAAATTTATAAAAGTTCGTCTCTACAGGGACTTGATTTACTCAGTTAATTCAAATAAAGCTTAAGAGTTTAATAGTTATGTACAATGAGTGTGAACGGAGTTTCATGTAGTTGTGGATTAACAGAAATTATGAAAATTAGAAGAAGCGGAAATAATAAATTTAGTGCGGAAGATTCGAATGATTACGGAAAATTATGAAAGATTACGGAAAATAATAAGACGAGTTTAATTAATTCAAGAAAAGTGTAGGATTAGATTTCATCGTTCATACCCTTAGTATTCAATTAATATTACCATGCATAAGTTATTTCCTATTATTAATGATGCATACATAAAATCACCCCAAATGGATCCCTCGTATTTGAGAATCCTAAGAATATTTATCAAATATCGATCCCTCGCATATGAAATAAATACCCCAGCATTACGATCATATTCGCGTGCTATTTGCAATCTAAACGTTATGCTCTATTCCTAGCAACGTAATGTAAAGAGTAAAATTATTCAGTTCAAGTTTTAAGAGTACTTTCCAGTTAAACTTAGAACCTTATTTCGTGAAACTATTGATCAAGTAGAATCAAGCATTAAGTATGGAATAAATTTACCAATGATAAATAGAAAAGATTTATGCATAAATAAATATTAAAAGAGATACTTAAGGGTAAGAAGATTACATCCAATCCTTTAAGAAAAGCTAGCCAAGCATGGAGAGTACCTCCTTAAGAGAAGAATAGATGAAAGGACTTATCACCGCTTTTTTCCGGCAGAGTTTCCACACTAATCCTCACCTCTCTCACTCTCCTAAGCTACCTACTAAAAAAATTTGAAGAGCCTGAGGCTTAAGAACAAGCTAAGAAGCAAGGGAGGAGGAGAAATGGAATACATGAAGTGATCCTTTCTCCTTGAGGTGCATGGCTATTTATAGGGGGCTGGCTGCTTAAGTTCACTGGCCCAGGCGAGTGTTTTTGCCTATGTTTGCTCGTTTGGGCGAGCTTAATGTCCACTTGTTGATGCCACTTTCCTAGGCGAGCCATTTAGCCTTGTTTCACTCGCCTGGGCGAGTTAAAAGATGGTTTTGGGGTCCTTCACTCGCCTGGGCGACCAGTTTATGCATGATTCACTCGCCTGGGTGAGTTAAAAGCTCAGCCTTGAAGAATTCTTTGGGCCTTGATGGATTTTGGGCCTATTTTGCTTGTAACACCTCCCATGTTTACTTTTTAAGCCCTTCTTGATTGCTTTGCTTGTTCGGGAGCTTCAGAATTTCTCGAATATATCAAAATACAAAACATGATTGGATTAATTTTCCAAAATATAAGAAACATCATTTAATTAAGTACTAGAGACTATTTATCTAGGTTTTAGGGTAAGTTTATAAACAATTTTACTGAAATCAAAAGATAAGTGTCAACATTGTAAGCTTGGATTTAACTAAAATAGGGCACTTATTAGTATACATATTTGAGATGTCTCATGCGTACCTTTAATTACGTGTATATTCTGTGATAATAATCATTATGTGTTCGCGAAAAATTTACCATTGTTTTTGATAATCAAATTAAAGGACTTTTCATTTAAAATATGTTAATGACGTGATTAAGAGTTAGTGATACAGTAGTAACGTGGTGGGTCGTTACACAACACATACCTTAATGAAACGGTCCTTGAAGTGTCAAAAGACGTTCAATTGAAACTCGAATAGCTTCTTGGATATAGACATTCAAGTTAAACTAATCCATCTTGCTTGTCAGCTTCTTCTGCAAGAAGAACAAGAAAACTGACATTCTAGGTCGGATATTGAAGAATGGACAAAGAATTTTGAACACCCTCACCATTGCCCAATTGTTAAGGTGAAGTTGGGAGAGGGGCCATGTTTAAGTGCTCAAGAAGAGCACATTGAAAGGGAGACAGAGGAAGAATTAGACCCAGCACCTCGAAGAGGCACTGGTACATGAAAAAGGTGGACCATCTAGTGTTGCCTGTAACATCCCAAAAATTTAAATATGTTAGTTAAAAATAAAAAGAGAAATTACAAAAATGTTTGAAGGAGATTGACCATATTACCCTTTCCTTGAAGAGGAAGTAACAAAAATACCCTTGAGGTAAAAAATTACCAAAAATTACCCTATGGAGTCAATGATTACTATTGCTTCCTCCGGGCTTTTTGACATCATAGTTCCTCTAGCTGAGGCATCAAGAATCATCTTTGTCTGAGGTCTCAGACCACTGTAGAAAATATGTAGTTGTGCAGCATCATCAAAGTTGTGGTTTGGGCACCTCCACAATAAAGATTTGAATCTCTCCCATGTTTCACAGAGAGGTTCATCAAACCCTTGGAAAAAAGTAGCAATGGCTGATTTTGCGCTTATGAATGTTGATGGAGGAAAGAATCTTCCAATGAATTTTTCCTCCACTTCTTCCCAAGTGCTAAGACTTTTGTTTGGTTAGGCTGGAGCCAAGTCTTTGCCTTACCTGTCAAAGAAAATGGAAAAGCTCTGAGGTAGACAGTTTCAGCATC
Organism: Glycine latifolia; assembly: GCA_013407115.1. NCBI lineage: Eukaryota > Viridiplantae > Streptophyta > Magnoliopsida > Fabales > Fabaceae > Glycine > Glycine latifolia. The sequence goes on from QARZ01039471.1 coordinate 28,894, forward strand.
TTCATCAGAAGCTCCCATGGTACTGCACATCTCCATGAAGGTAGACAAATAAGTGTATGGATCTTCATGATCCATACCAGAAAAAGGGTGTAACCTAATAAGACTGACCAATGCTGGCTTCAACTCCACAACCTTTTTACTGAAAGGAGGAATGACTATGCTGTTGTAATGCTTTGGTCCTTGTTGGTAAGCATAGTCACCAAGAGTCCTCCTAGGTGGTCTATTTCCTTCTCCCCCTCCATTATCAGCCATAATATAAATTATAGGTGGCTTTACTAGTGAAGGAGAATAAAAATAGAAGAAGATTTACTCGGTGGCTTTTTAGTTGTTTGATTCTTTTCCTTTATGTTCTTCTTTTATGATCTTGGTAATTTCTGAATTTAAATAACAATTTATCTGCAAGAAATTTACCTCAAAGGAAAAAGAACAAACTTGCAATAATTCGTAAGTACCAAGGTTAGTGAAAATAAAATAAAATAAAAGAGAATTTATACAAAATCAAAATAAAGTAAATAATGGAAGTAAGTAAAAAGTCCTACTAAACTGAAATTAAATCTAAAAGAACTGAGTAAGCGACTCAAGTCCCCAGCAACGGCACCAGAAACTTGTTAGACTTTTGGCAAGCGTACCAATTTGTCGTTGTAAGTTACAAATTTATAAAAGATTGTCTGCACAGGGACTTGAGTTACTCAGTTAATTTAAATAAAAGTAATAGTTTAATAGTTTATATACAACAAGTAAAGTCGATGTTTTTGATGGTTTTGTGAAAATAATGGAAAATAACTAAAAAGTATGTAAACTAATAAAATGAAATTAATTGAAGAGAACGTAGGATTGGGTTTCATCATTCATACCCTCAGTATTCAATTAATATTACCATGTATAAATCATTTTCCATCATTACTGATGCACACATTAATTCACCCCGAATCGATCCCTTGCAATCGAGAATTCTAAGGATATTTACTGAATATCAATCCCTCGCATATGAAGTAAATAACCCAGCATTACAATCATAAATTGCGTGCTATTTGCAATCTAAACGTGTGCTCTATTCCTAGCAACGTAACGTAAAGAGTAAAATCATTCAGTTCAAATCCTAATAGTACTTTCCAGTTAAACTTAGAATCCAATTTCATGAAACTAGCGATAAAGTAGAATCAAGCATTAAGAACAGAATGAAATCACCAGAATGAGTAGAAAAGATTCATACATATATCAAATATCAAAAGAAATACATAAAGGTAAAAAGATTACATCCAATCCTTAGGAGAAACTAACCGATCATGGTGTAGAGCAAGAGATCAAAAGAAGACATGACTAAGGTAGCGATCCCCGGCCCGTTCCAGCAAAGTTTCCACTCTTTTTCTCTTTTCTCTCCCCTCTCTCTAAGCCACCTAAGGTGTTCCTCACGTTCTCTCCCTCCAAAATCATGTTTTTTCCTTCACTCCTGCATGCCTATTTATAGGAAGGGATGGAAGCTCATGTCCACTCCCCTAGGCGAGTGTTTTTGCCTGTTTTTACTCGCCTGGGCTAGTTAAATGCCACTTGTTGATCCACTTGCTAATGCCACTCGTCCAGGTGACCATTTTAGCCTATTTTCACTCGCCTAGGTGAGTTAAAAGATCTTTCTGGAAACCTCCACTCGCCTGGGCTAGTTAAAGCCTTAATAGTGAAGAAAGGTCATGGGCTTGGATGAGTTCTGGGCCATTTTTCTTCTGACACCTCCCAAATTTGATTTTTATGCCCTTTTTGCTTGCTTTGCTTGGATGCTTCAGATACCATCGGAACCTATCAAAATACAAAATATGATTGGACTAATCTTCCAAAATGTGAAAAACAACATTCATACAAGTACTAAATACAAATCAACTAGGTTTTAGGACAATTTTATAATCAATTTTACTGAGATCAAAAGATAAGTGCCAACATTGTGAGCCTAAATTTAACTAAAATATGGCACTTATCAATAACCGATGTCGTATGGCTTCAAAATAATTAAACTACGCTAATTCTGTAGCACAGGATTAACCTAGGTCGACTCAGAGACACAATCAATATGGTTCCAACTTCAATTCACTAGTAAATAATAGGGGGGATTTTTATCGAACAGTTTGCATGAGATAAACAAAAATTGCAGAAAAACGTAGCAAAATAGAAACTAACAGAATTGATAATAGGTATTCTAAAACAGATTAAAAAGCATCAATCCAATTCACCAAACCAAGTAATTCGAATTATCATAGTTCTCAGATAATGATCTTGTTATGAAAGTTCATTCAATTTCATTAGAAGCAGTTCAATCAAATTAACCCCTAAATTAATTGAAACCACAAACCTAATTGAAATATCATCCAAATAATCTGTGATTAAAATTTGAAATTAGGAAATGAATCCATAACCTAATTCGTTTTCAATCCTAAACACATTCATAATCATGAAAATCGAATAGAGGATTGAAGAAGAAAGTGAACATTAACACAGAATTTGAAATACCAAACCAGAACTCAAATTCTCCTTGCTTGGGTTGGATTGTTGGATTGATTGATTGTTTATCCTTCCATGATGATCATCAATGGAGGCCCCATGAAATTAGTGCAAGAAAATGGAAGAACATAAATGAAAATGAAGAACAGTGAAGAACAATGAAGAACAGTTGAGAGAAAATAAGAGAAAGAGTTTTAATTCTAAAAACTTCTAAAAGTCACTACAAAATATGTTTGTTTAAAATGAAGTGTGTCCATCCAAATAAATTAAATCATTAAAATATAGTGACTGAGTCAATAGGAAAGGATGGGCCATGATTAGGGTCATTTAATCTAACTAATTACTAATTACACCAATTCGTAGCCCAAAATTCAAGTGCAGTGGTTCTGACTTCCAAGCCTAAAATGACCCTCAAAATGACAGAATTGGCCTTGACTTATCTCTGACAAAACTGTAGATATTTTCCTTATCTTTCCAGGGACTACTCAAATGCACCATTGATATGCTTCTAGCATATAGTAGTTTTTAGGCTTAATTAATTAATAAATTGTTTAAGAATTAGTAAATTAGTTTAGGAATTAGTGAATTATTACTTAAATTGCATATTTATTAAGTTTCTTAGTTATTTTATCATTTAGGAATCAACAAGAGAGGACAAGAAGCTAAAAAGAAATATGTAACGCCCCCTCAGCTGGAAGGGTCATTACTAACCACAGAATCACATACAAGCAGATAATCAATCAGAGTTTAAACAGTTTGGAAGCATAACTAAAGAGTGACATCATCAAGGGTCACTATCATAACACTGTACACTATAATATGGTGAATATACATCAAAGTTCCTCTGTACAATACAACCACACAAATATCCCATCAGGGTACATCAAAACAAACCAAAGGCTAAGTACAAAACATCTGAGCCACCAGCTCATGTCATCTAAGCCTAAGGTTTATCAGCAGCAACTATCTCTGCATAGGCTTCTTGCCTTGGGATCTATCTGCTCCTTCTCCTGATGAGTCACCTGAAATATAAGTCCCACAAACGGGGTGAGATATAAAATCTCAGTAAACTCAGGGCCCTTGAAGGTATTTCCTTCTCCTGGTTCACTGACAACAGATACACAGACAAAAACATCACAATTATCATGGTTATCATCAATTTATTTCATTCAATCAACACATAGGCAGTCAATGTACAACCATCTGTCCATATCCATGTGATTCCGATAGTCATCACCATCTACCACATATCATCATTATCTACCGCCTATTATCATCATCCTGCATATGCTTTCATCTAGATATATATGCCGATCCCTACTCACAAAGGATCCAATATATACTAGGACATCTCATGGCAGGAAATCACTATCTATCAGAAGCACCCCGAAAATATATAGGTACAACCACGTCTGGAGGACTCCTATATACCGGGCCGGCTCCCCTATCATGAGCTACAACTCATATCCTGTCTCAATAATTACTATCTATCAGAAGCACCCCGAAAAAGCACCCCGAAAATATATAGGTACAACCACGTCTGGAGGACTCCTATATACCGGGCCGGCTTCTATCATGGGCACCCCGAAAATATATAGGTACAACCGCGTCTGGAGGACTCCTATATACCGGGCCGGCTTCTATCATGGGCACCCCGAAAATATATAGGTACAACCGCTTCTGGAGGACTCCTATATACCGGGCCGGCCTCTATTTTACAGGAAACATCTCATGTCAGGCCTATAACCATCACCTGTCATCTATCCTATTACCATAGGATTCCACAATCAATCATGCTTATCTCCAACTAAAACAAATCATAATCATCCATCTCTGGATCCAAACCAAAAGACAAGCATCACAATCCAAATTACAGTCATTACCCTCTCATAGGGCACAATCATCATTCATCAGCCAATCTGACCAACAACCAATCAACAACATATGCATAACAACATAACAGAACCATCACCTCAGATTGGTGAATGGCTGAACACAACAAAAGGGAACACATTCAAGAATCAAGAGCTTACCTGCTCTAGACAGATCACCGGCTCTTCCGGCCTCGTGGTCAACACCACCAGAGCTATCAAGCTCACGTCCTACACAAGAACCAATACATAACACATCAAATACAGTTCTAGGACGTTTAAACGAAAGGAACTATCATCCTCTCTATAAACATATACTAATCACTATACAAGTGATCATCTGATCCTCAACAGGATCCCTCTCAGTTTATACCAGGTTACAGAGTCTCTGCAAAGACTCTGGTCAGGCTAATATAAAGCATATCTCTGCTTACAATAGCCTAAACCCAACTTCTCATTATCACCAGTTTCAACCGGTCAATCTCATCTATACAGTCTCCTGAGCAACTTTGTCAACTGCTCTAAGGTTCATACTAGTCATATTACTAGTCTTTTATCTCTGCTTATACATACTCAGAGACAAAATCAAACTTCATCAGTAACGATAATTCAAGGCTCTAACTTCCTTAGAATAGTCCTCTGAGCATAATACTCTACAGAGTCCGAGCCTAAAAACGACTTTAACACCTCCAAAAACACCCCTTAAGATAACCCCAAACCTCAAAATCCAATACACAGAACCAACGGTTAAAGCTCGAGTTTCTTACCTCTGTGATGTTCAGAAACACCAGGGAATCACTTTCCCTAAGGTAGCTTGCTCAAACCAAGCTTCCTTCGCCTTACACTCCGAGCTCTCAAGGGTTCTCTCAGAGAAATCAAATCTCACTGTTTCTCAGCTATTCTCAGGAATCAATCGGGGGTTTACTCTTATATCGGGGCTCTGATCACTTTCTCAGTTGGGCCAGAGGTGTTTAGATGAACGATGAAGAAGTTACAAAGCTCTGTAACTCATCAATGGCTTCCTCTCTCTTTTTCCTCTTCCATTTTCGTTCAAATGAGCTATTTATATAGGCCTGCCCGAGGTCTGGCGCGATCCGCGCCGCCTCCCACGCTATCCGCGCCATGCCTCTGGCGCCACCCGCGCCAACTCTGGCGCGGTCCGCGTGAAAAACCAGTGGAAATTGGTTTTCCAGGGCACTTATGGCGCGATCGGCGCGACCCTTGGCGCTACCCGCGCCACAGCGAAAAACCTTGGCGCTGTCCGCGCCAAACCTGGCGCGATCCGCGCCACAGCGAAAACCAAGTTTTCTGCTGTGAATCCCCGCGCGACAGCGCGGGGGTATGGTACCAACCACGCCATAACTTAGGGTTATCACAAACAAGCCAATGCTCTAGAAGAATCCACGCGATTAGCGTGAGATTCCACGCGATTAGTGTGGAAGAGGAGAAAAACAAGCATTCAGTTCGAAGCTCCCACGCGAGTCACGTCAACACTCACGCAATCCGCGTCAGATGATTAAACACAGCCCTCTGTTCGAATGACTCACGTGATCAGCGTCATCACCCACGCGAGTCGCGCCATTCTTTCAAATTCAACCATTCAGTTCGAACATGTCACACGATTAGCGTGAACATCCACGCGATCAGTGCCAGAAGACCAGAGCAGCCCATTCAACTCGACCAACTCACGCGATTAGCGTCGGACTTCACGCGAATCGCTTGAGAAGCTCGCTGCTTCCCAAATTAAAAAGATTTAAATTGATTCAGTGGAGGGAATAGTCCCTGGTTACTGGAATTAGACCTAGGACACTTTGGGGCATAAAAGGAAGCCTCTGGGTCACAAAGAAGAAGCTTTTGACTGGAGTTCTAGAGAGATTGCTAAGGAAGAAGCCATTGAAGCACCTTGGGAGAAGATTGGAATTCTGCAGAATAACACCTTGTGTAATCCTTTCTTTTCTTCTGGTATGCTAGTCATGAAAGTATTGTTAACTCTGAGTATGCTTGGCTAATTTCTGTATTGTGGTTGAGCCATGAACCTATGAAGAATTCCTCTATGTATTGATTGGTTTTAATAAGAATATCATAGTTGCTTTGTTCCATTCTACTATTCACTGCATAATTCTTAATTGAACTGGCCATTCTCTTAAGAGGGTTAGGGTTAGGATTCGCAATAGGGATATTGGGATTTTAATTTCTGAATTGAGTGAAACAACAATTTATACATTGCCTAGGGATAGGGATGTGTGGTTGCAGCACTTTCAGGTTGTGTTGCTTAATGCTTGGTGTAAGAGGGAATCACTAAGGGATTAGGGTTCTTAATTTCATCAAAGGGGTAAACTACTAAGGGATTAGGGTTCTTAATTTCATCAAAGGGGTAAACTACTAA
>QARZ01039475.1:0-22943 GCA_013407115.1 Glycine latifolia
TTCATGACAATATGAAAAGTACATGTACGTCCTAATCTAATGAAAAGATTGTCTCTAGGACATCCATATACTAACACGAGCTGTCTAGGATGTGCGAGCTTGACCAGGATGCTCGAGCTTGTCCGAGTTGACCGGGATGTTAGAGCTTGTCTGAGTTGTCCCGAGATGTGCTTAGACGAGGTGCTTATCGAAGATGTTCGAGCTGTCCGAAATGTTCGAGCTTGTCCGAGCTGTCCACAAGGTCGAACCTGCCGGGATGCCGGGATGCGTCTATGTATTTCTATTATTTTGTATTGGACCTTAATATTTTCCACAAATGGCCCTAAAATTACGTCTGTAGGTGTTTATTAGAGGCCTAACCATATAAATACTGATACTTTTCCATTTTTGGGAACTTTTGATTAATAGAAATTGAGCATTTACTTGAATCGAGAGCTTAGCCTCTTGTTGGTTCTTGATTGAAACCAAATTGATTCTTATCAAGGAAGTTTTCCTTTGTGGCGAATCCTCCTCTGACTTATCATTCCTTTGTGGACTGTGGCGTCATTCCTAATCATTCCTTAATCTTCTCCATTTTTATATTTGAATTTCAAACCCATTTCCATGGAGTCTTGAAGATTGCAATCTGGAAACGATCCTAACCAATCATTCATGTCTTGGTAGTCATCACTTCTACCTCTATTTTCCAATTTATCACGTTTTTAGTTTGTGTCTTTTTTTTTTCAAACATCATTGTCAATGGCTTTTGGATAAGAAAATTATACTTTATTTGTTGCACTCACATGCCAACAAACCAGGTGTTACTTAGGCTAAGTGTTCTTACCAAAATCTGGAAGTAGCACATGTAACACCTGAAATTTCAATAACTGGAAATAGAAGTTTGATGTATTTCTTGTGTTATTTGACTATTTGATTAGTCAAAATATTATATGCATTATCCATGTGCAATTGCTTGGTGTAGATGTCAAGTTATGTAGAGTTTGTTTGAGCTACTTTGAATTGTGTGATTTTGAGTTTGACCCGAAACCTATTTTAGTAAAATCACCATTCTGGATTGGTTAACCGTTGGATCGCCTTAAAATTTTAAAGGTAGGCTCCAACCCCATATATGTAACCTTTGGCCGTTGGGATTGGTAAAATAACATTTGAATCGTGAGAAATAATTTTTCACAGAAGCAGAAATTTTAAAATTGGGTCAACTCGATTAATGCATAAAACTATTTTTACATTCTAATACCAATCCGTAAAATTTGGTCCAGTTAACTTGGTAGCATCCAGAATAGAGCGTAAATTAAAATTACTGGCCATAACTTAATCTTTGAAAATAAAAATAAACATACCTAAGTATTTCATGATAATTAAAAACCAAATACGGAGACTTTTAAACGTTTATGGCCCTCTCACTATTTTTCTAAAATCAATGACCCTCAATTATTGATTTAGGGCTACCCTTCATTAAGGATATCCTTATTGATAATAGAATGACTAGATTCATTAGTTTCCTGCTGAGCCTACAAAACTAATTTGTTTAGTGGTTGTTCCAATCAACAACATCTATATGTCCTTTTTTAGATCATAGGTTGACAACTCCTTGTCACTTAGTGTCACATCACTATATAACAACTTGGTACCATTGCCCTAAATGTATAGACCCGACTGAGCCTGTAGACTATACATTTGTTCTAGCACAAACCATCATCCTAAGTGTCGTACACTTCAAATGACATTGTTACCCAACAAAATGATAGGTCTTAGCTGAGCTAGAGAACAATACATGTAGAAGGGGTTTAAGTGCCACCGATGATGGGAGGTAATAAAACGCGCTAAATAAAATTTTTTTGAGGGTTTATTTTGGTCTCATATTTAATTATCATATTGCATGCATAATTAAACATGCAAAGCTAACTATCACATAGTTCCTTTTAAACAACTTGTTTTATCATGCATACTAGTCGTAGAGTTATCCCGTCTAATTATAAGCATACATACTAGTCGCAATTTCAAGATTCAAAATTAGAAATTCAAAAATTAAAACATGCAATTTTCAAAATTCAAATAAACGGTGGATGATCATGGTGCCTTCCGATTTTCCATCTAAAGCATCTTCAAGCCTCGAATCCAAATCTTGATCAAACTCATCCTGGTCCATCAACATGGCCAAACCACCTCCATGACATCTTGTCCAAGGCCAATCCATCTTCTTGGTCGAACAAGCTTGATCTCCAAAGGTTACAATTTAACATCTAAAAATCTTAAATTTTAAACGATGTAAAATCTAAATCAGGACAAATACAATCCCATTTACCAAAAATAAATTAAAATTTTAATCATACAAACAATCATTCATAACACCATGACCATCCAATTTTTCAAGTACCTACAAGCAAAGTTAGAAAGAAAAGTTAGAAAGAACAATCAAACACTTTGAAAATTCCAAGCAACCATTGACTCATCTACCAAGAACAACATCAACAATTAATGATTAGCCAAGATTCATGATCAAGATTTAAAATTCAAATTGTGATAGGGCTACCTTGGTCATACCTGTTGGATACAGAGGGAGTTGGAAAGAAGATCAAGACAAGGATGAAGTGAAAATACTATGAATACACTGAAAATGAACCAATAGGGGGGGGGTGAATTGGTTCAAACTAGAAATTTAAAACTTTCTAAAACAAATTGCGGAATTGAAACTTAGGATCATATGACAAGTTTACCTTTACCAAAATTAGAAATCTTTCTTCACCCAAGATCACCCTTAGTTATGAAAGCAATGACAGAAAAATGTTTCTTTGATAATAATGCTTGAGTTCACAAGGACATGTAATGAAACATATAGAAATCTAAATAGAACACAAAGCAATTATACTGGTTCACCTCTCAACCTTGGAGGCTACATCCAGTTGCTTCCAACCCACACTAGGTTAGAGTAATTACTAAATCAAAGAATCTTTTACAAGCTATTTACAAGTGATCTCTTTATCAACACTAGACAAAGAAACTGATTCTAAAACCCTATTAGAATACAAATCACAAGATATTGAGAACCCTACTCAGAATCCCAAACCTAGAGAACCCTACTCTGGCAAGCTTGAAAAGAAACCAATGATATACTATAATACAATAGAAAATGTTAGAACTTCTAAAAAGATGGGTTCAAGATAAACACAACCTGAGATCTTTCATGTATGAATGAACGAATGAAATGAGATTACCACACTTTTCAGGTTGTAAATCATAATAGCTCAGAATCACAATCTTGAAAACCTTCTTTCTTTAAAACATCTTCTCTAAAAACTCAAAAATCTTGATCACACAAGATGTTGTTTGAACTCAGAGTAAAATAGTAATTTGGGCACTTATGAAAGCTCAGAAATTTTTTGGGTAAGTCACTCTTTTTCAGAGTAAAACGTTCAATGTATATTTATAAGAAAAAGACTCACCAAGCTTTATATAAACCAGAATTAACTGACAATAATTGATTAATCCGCTAGTGTAATCGATTAAATTGCCATATGTAATCGATTAAAGTAACTAGATAATTGATTAAACTGTTCATCAGCTTTCTGGAAATGGTTTCATGAACATAATAATCGATTAAACCGTTCAGTAATCGATTAAACCAGAATAGCATCATGAAAATGAATTCAGATAATCGATTATAGAAGGAGGTAATCGATTAAACCAGTGATGCATGGTTTTTCATAAAACACTATGTAATCGATTACAAGAAACCAGTAATCGATTAAACTGTTCTTCAAGGCTTTTTCAGAAAAGTTTAAATGTCTTTAATCGATTAAATTGATTGTGTAATCGATTAAAGCAGTAAGATTTGCTTTTTTAAAGAACCTAGCCTTTGAGAACTTAACTTTTTGTAAAACCATTTGATTTCTTTAAGATTTAAAAACCATGTATGCTTGATCATGAGAATGCACATGCTAAAGAAAAATCACAAGGCATTTAACTTGAACCCCTTAAACAAATTACAAATGCCATCAAAATGATTGGGCATGTAAAAAGCTAAAACATAATGAAGTCTTCAACCTTGGTTCAATTCCTCTTGCAGCTTCCTTTAAACTCAACAATCTCCCTCTTTTTGGGTTTGAGCATGCCAAATCAATTTTCCATTTGTCTATTCTTTTGATTGCTTTAGAGGGATGAATGATTCCTGAAATCTAAGTCAGCTTTTGCTAGATCAATCATAAACATCCATCATTTTTAAAACATGCTCCCCTTTACTTGGGTAGATTGTTTCACAGTTAAAAGCATTCATGCAGTACATGTTACATACCATTTTCTCCCCCTATATCATACAATATTTCAATCATTACTCCCCCTAAATTACAAATATTTCTCCCCCTATTTGGCTTATCAAAGGCAAAAAAATGATTATAGTAAAAACAGGGGAATAAAAAGAGAGAAAAAGAAACACTTGTATTGATTCAACAGCAAACAATACATTAATCAAACAAAAATTTAAAATACTTAAACAACCAACAAACATCAAACTAAGCAACAGAAGACAACAAGAGCATTATGAAATAGAAGCAATAGAGACAAACAGAAGCACCCTAAGCAATCTAAGCTTATTTATCCATATCATCCAATACAAGCCTAGCTTCTATGTTCTCTAATCTAGACTTCATCTCTTCCAAAGATGAATTTGTCTCAGCTCTATGCTCGTGATGAAGAGACAATAATGCATCCATCTTTTGAATCATTAGAGACTCAAAAGGACTGTAGGAAGGTTGAGCAGAATCTTCACCCTCTTCTCCTTCTTCTGCTTTAGCTTCTTCTTCACCTTCAGCTGGTGGCAATCGTTGTCCTGCCATCTGTCATCCATAAGGAGTTTTGACCATTCCAAGCTTGGTCAGATGCTTCTCCTTAATGAGGCTATTGCTGGAATTAGTATTATCAACAACCTCATTAGTTACATCAACCTTGAAGTAATCAATGAATATGGAAATTAGGACATCATATGGAAAAGGGTAGTTCATCAATCTTTTAGACTTAAGCATTATCTCCTGAATTATGAGAATCCAATTCATATGAATACCATTTTTCAGACCATAAATAATCTGAAGATCATCATCTGTGGCTTGAGCATGGTTAGTGGACCTAGGAGTTAGGATGTAGGTGATAATGTAGTGAAGGAGGCTGTCCTCATGAGTCATAGGACCTGTGCTGAGCCTCAACTTTAGCCTCATTTGAGGATCAAGTAGCATTCATTTGTAGGTTTCCACCCTATTGTATCCTTTAGCTTCTTCCTCAAATTTTCTTTCACCATCAAAAGAAATACCAGCAACCTCCTACCAAATTTTAGGAGTAATTTCCATGGCTACGCCATTCACTTGAGACAAGATTGTCCCCTCCATAGAAAACTTAGAGCAGGTGTAAAACACCTTCACTAGTTCAGGGTAAAAGGTACCCTTCATCTCCACAAATTTATTCAAACCTTGGGCTTCAAGCATGGCTGGGAATTGAAAGCCTTCTCTACTGAACCAGCCAAGGTCAAGGTGTTTTGGAGAACATATCAGTTTGGTTGCATTGAATTGGAGGTAGGTCATTTTCTCTCTCTCATTTGAAAACCAGTGGTCTAATCTACTTACTGCTGCGTTAGAAGTTTCAGCCTTTCTCTTAGAGGATTTGGTTCTCTTAGGAGCATACATAATGGCTAAGAGAGGAAAAACTATATGGACAAGGGTTCAAGACTTAGATAAGGACCAGCAAGGCTTCAGAAAGAAGATGAGAAAGTTGTGTTTTATTCCATTCAACATAGGCTGTTTATATAGAAGATTTTGGCTCCAAGATTGAAATTTGAAAAGTGTAACAGTTGATACGGATTAACCCATTAACATAAAAGCACATTTGATTCAAAATTTGAATTTTTGGACAGTTGTGGGCAGTTACAATTTCCAAGATAAAACTGCAAATTCTACAGTAACTCCATGGATAATTGATTATATGCTTATGTAATCGATTATTTCATAAGCAAAATCAGTTTTAGCAGAGGCAGTAATTGATTATTTCGAAGAGTAATCGATTATTACAATGAAAATTTGAGTTTTTAGACAATTTGAATACAATTTAATCGATTACCATTCACTGTAATCGATTATTCCAGTGAGTTTGAATTTTATAAAAGGATTTTAAGCTTATGTAATCGATTATTTTGATGTCGTAATCGATTATTTCAGTGAGTTTGAATTTCTGGAAAAATTTCTCATGAAGAATAATCGATTATCCTGTAGTGTAATCGATTACACAAGTGCAAATATCATTCTAAATAGCTTTTTAAGTTTATTTAATCGATTAATTTGTGGCATAATCGATTATAACAGTAGAATTATCAGAATGAATAGTGATTATGCAGCATATATCAAGTTTGTATGATTTTGAGATTAAAGGTCAATCAATGATGCAATTTCATGTCAATGATCATATACATATCAAGCTAACACACATTAGATTCATCCAATATTCCTAACATGTTTCTAAGTGTGTAAAATCTATCTCTATCCAAAGGCTTAGTGAAAATATCAGCTAATTGATAATTGGTTTCAACAAACTCAATTTTGATATTACCCTTTTGGATATGATCTCTGATAAAGTGATGTTTGATTTCAATATGCTTGGTCCTTGAGTGCATGATAGGATTTTTTGATATGTTGATGGCACTTGTGTTATCACACAGCAATGGAATCTCTTTTATCTCAACTCCAAAGTCTTGAATTGTTGCTTCAACCAAAGGCTTTGTGCACAACAGCTTCCAACGGAAATGTATTTAGCTTCAGCAATGGATAAGGCAACACATGATTGCTTCTTACAGTGCCAAGAAATCAGTGAACTTCCTAACATGTGGCATGTTCCACTTGTACTCTTTCTATCCAATTTGCACCCTGCAAAATCAGAATTAGAATATCTAATCAAGCTGATAGATGTACCTTTTGGATACCAAAGTCCTACTTTTGGTGTAGACTTGAGATACTTGAGGATCCTCTTAACTGTAGTTAGATGAGATTCTTTGGGATTTTCTTGGTATCTAGCACACAAGCCAACACTTAACATTATATCAGGTCTACTAGTAGTTAAGTATAACAAGGATTCAATCATTCCTCTGTATTTAGACTCATCAACACTTTTTCCCTTGTCATTTGTGTCAAGATAGGTAGAAGTTGTCATTGGTGTTGCAGCATCCTTGCAATTTTCCATTTCAAACTTCTTGATCATCTCTTGACAGTATTTGGCTTGACTAAGGAAAGTTCCATTCTTTAATTGCTTGACTTGTAGTCCTAGAAAGAATGTAAGTTCCCCCATCATTGACATCTCAAATTCACTCTGCATTGATACTGAAAATTCTCTGCACATAGATTGATTAGTTGAACCAAAAATAATGTCATTTACATATATTTGAACCAGCAAGATATCATTTCCTATTTTCTTGATGAACAAGGTTTTATCAACTTGACCTCTTATGAAAAATTGTTCAAGCAGAAATTTGCTTAACCTTTCATAGCAAGATCTTGGTGCTTGTTTCAAACCATACAAAGCTTTTCTTAATTTGAAAACATGGTTAGGATGCTTGTGATCAATAAATCCAGGGGGCTAGTCTACATATATTTCTTCTTCAATGTAACCATTTAAAAATGCACTTTTGACATCCATTTAAAACAATTTGAAATTCATCAAACATGCATATGCAAGTAACAACCTTATGGCTTCTAATCTAGCTACTGGAGCATAAGTTTCATCTAGTCTATGCCTTCCTCTTGGTTGTATCCTTTAGCAACCAATCTAGCCTTGTTCCTTACTATGATTCCACTTTCATCCAGCTTGTTTCTAAAAACCCATTTTGTGCCAATAGGTTTATGAGTTGATGTTCTAGGGACTAACTCCCAAACTTCATTTCTTTTAAATTGGTTTAACTCATTATGTATAGCCATTAACCAATGTTCATCCAACAAAGCTTGATCAATACTTTTTGGTTCAATTTGTGAAACAAAAGCCATGGTACAACAAAGATTTCTTAAAGAAGATCTAGTAGAAACTCCCTTGGATACTTCCCCTATTATATTGTCAAGAGAAAGATCTTTTGTTGTCCTCCAATCCTTGTGCTTTTGTAAGGGTGTAGAATGTTCCATTTCATCATTTGGTTCAGCCTTTTCTTTGCTATTCAGATCATTAATTTTCAAGAATTCTTCCTTTTGACCTACATCATCATCACACTCCAAATTCTCTTTGAAAGGATTAGATTCATCACAAATTACATGGACAGATTCCTCAACACACAATGTTCTTTTATTAAAGATCCTATAAGCTTTACTTTGCAAAGAGTAACCAAGAAAAATTGTTTCATCAGCTTTAGAATCAAATTTACCAAGAGAATCTTTACCATTGTTTAATACAAAACACTTGCAGCTAAATGCTCTCAAATGAGATATGTTTGGTTTCCTTCCTTTGTATAGTTCATAAGGAGTTTTCTTCAAAATAGGCCTTATGAGAATTCTATTAAAAGTATAACAAACTGTACTTACAGCATCAGCCCAAAAGTGCTTAGGCAAGTTTGTTTCATTTAGAAGTGTTCTTGCACCTTCCTCAAGAGATCTGTTTTTCCTCTCCACAACACCATTTTGTTGGGGGTGTTCTTGGAGCTGAAAAATTGTGATTAATTCCAAACTCTTCACAAAATATTTCAAAGTATTCATTTTGGAATTCTCCACCATGATTGCTTCTAATTGAAACAATATTGCAAGCTTTTTCATTTTGAATTATCTTGGCTAACTTTCTAAATGCTATGAATGCATCATTTTTGGATCTTATGAACAAAGTCCATGTGTATCTTGAGTAATCATCTACAATAACAAGACCATAGAAATTTCCTCCCAAGCTCATGGTTCTTGAATGACCAAATAAATCCATATGAAGCAACTCAAGAGGTCTAGAAGTAGAAACAACATTTTTGCTTTGAAAAGAATTCTTTGTTTGTTTCCCTCTTTGACAAACTTCATATATTTTATCCTTCTCAAACATAAGCTTAGGTAGCCCTATGACCAAATCCTTTTTCACAAGTTTATTCATATGATGCATGTTTATGTGACTAACTCTTCTATGCCATAACGAAGTTTCATCAGTTTTACTTATAAGGCAGCTAGTCTTATGAATATATGCATGGTCAATGGACAAAACATAAATGTTACCCTTTCTCTTACCAACATGGATAACCTCACCACTTTGACTGTCACAAACCAAAAAGCAATTGTCATTGAATGACACTTTAAATCCTTTGTCACATAATTGACTTATGCTTAGGAGATTGTGTTTCAAGGCTTCAACATATAAAGCATTTCTGATTATAGTTTTGAGGCTGTCTCCTATGCTTCCTTCTCCAATTATCTTCCCTTTGTTATTATCGCCGTAGGTGACAAATCCTCCATCTTTTAGTATAACATTTGTAAGCATGAAAATATCACCTGTCATGTGCCTAGATCAACCACTATCAAGATACCATAGTGATGATTTTGCTCTTAGACACACCTGCAAAATTCAAATCAAGTAACAAGGAAAGGTACCCAATTGAGGTTCGGTCCATAGGGGTTAGCTTTTTTCTTTTCCTTTTTCACCCAAACACATTATCCATTAGGCACATAATATTTTCTTGCATAGCATTTAAAAGATGTATGCCACTTTTTCATGCAATAGTTACAAGTTATAGTTCTTGATGATCTTTCAAAGTAAGCGTTTTGATTAATCTTTGATTTATAAAAACTTCTTTGATTCTTTTGTTTTGGTGGTACAAATATGGTTTTTCCAAAAGATTTTGAACCATGTTTGTATCCCAAACCAGAAGTATCTCCAGCATATTTTTGCACACTTAGCATTTCAGCCAAGTTGCATTTTCCTCTATATAGCCTTCTCAAAAGATCAACCAAATAATTATTTTATGAAAGAAGTAACATATACTTTTCTCCTTGGCTTCTTTTGAAAGCATCAAACTCATCTTGTAACAATTTGCATTTTTCTGCCTTAGAAGAGGAAGAAGGACATATACAACCATTGGCCTTGTAACTTGAAAGAAAATTTTCATTTTCCTCTTTCAACTTACAAAGTTCACTTTGCATTTCTGCAAGTTTGGTGATATGTCATCTTAGATCTCCTTTCAACTTATTATTTGCCTTTGCTAGCCTTTGAGCCTCATCATGCATTTCATGAAAAGCATCAACAATGTTATCATATTGAGAGCTTACCTCAGATTCAGCACTTGAGTAGTCATTATCACTCAAAGTTGAAGTGAAACACACATTTGCTTCTTCTTCATTCTCACTGCTTGATTCAGAACTTGTTGATTCATTATCTTCCCATGCAATGTAGGCTTTCTTTGGCTTTCCTTCCTTAATCTTCCTCTCACCTTGTTGTTTCTTTAAGAAAATTGGACATTCAAATTTGATGTGTCCAGGCTTTCCACATTCAAAGCATTTAAAGTTGGTGGAGGTGTTGCTGTCATTCTTTTTGATGTTGTTGTTGTTGAACTTTTTGAATTTTCTGTTTTTGTTCCTTCTTATGAATTTGCTGAACTTTTTGACAATAAGATTCATGTTGTCATCTTCATCTTCCTCACTTGAATCTTATTCTATTTCAACCTTAGATGATGCAGCTTTCAAAGCTATGCTCTTATGTTTCTTTTCTGCATCTTCATCATTGGTTAGTTGTGACATTTCAATTTCATATTCAAGTAGCTTACCAAACAATGCAGCCATGGATATCTTGGATAGATCTTTTGACTTCTTGATAGCTGTGACTTTTGGTTGCCATGGCCTTGTGAGACACTTCAAGATTTTGATATTCAATTCTTCAGTATCAAAGGTCTTGCCAAGGCCAAGAAGATGATTGACAATATGTGTGAATCTTGTTTGCAGCTGAGAAATGGTTTCTGTATTGTTCATTTTGAACATTTGATACTCATGAATCAAGGCATGCTTCCTTGATCTTCTAACTTCACCAGTACCTTCATGAGTTACTTCTAGCATTTTCCACATTTCTTTTGCACTCCTGCATCTCACAGTTCTAAAAAATTCATCAGAAGACAAAGCAGATGTTATCATATTTTTCACTTTAAAGTCATATTGCACGATCTTCTTTTCTGCATCTGTCATTTCATCCCATTCTTTGGGAACCAGTTTATTATCAATAGTTTTCATAGGAACCAAAGGGCATTTTTCAATTGCATTCCATGCACCGGGACCATTGGATTAAATAAAGATTTGCATTCGATTTTTCCAAAAGCTAAAATGCTCACCCTCAAACATTTGAGTGTTATTCATTTTCTTTTAAAAGAAAGTGATCTTGAATATCTTTCAAGAACCAGCTCTTGATACCAATTGAAAATACTATGAATACACTGCAAATGAACCAAGAGGGGGGGGGGGGTGAATTGGTTCAAACTAGAAATTTAAAACTTTCTGAAACAAAGTGCAGAATTGAAACTTAGGATCGTATCACAAGTTTACCTTTACCAAAATCAGAAATCTTTCTTCACCCAAGATCACCCTTAGTTATGAAAGCAATGACAAAAAAATGTTTCTTTGATAATAATGCTTGAGTTCACAAGGACATGTAATGAAACATACAAAAAACTAAACAGAACACAAAGCAATTATACTGGTTCACCTCTCAACCTTGGAGTACATCCAGTTGCTTCCAACCCACACTAGGTTAGAGTAATTACTAAATCAAAGAATCTTTTACAGGCTATTTACAAGTGATCTCTTTATCAACACTAGACAAAGAAATTGATTCTAAAACCCTATAAGAATACAAATCACAAGATACTGAGAACCCTACTCAGAATCCCAAACCTAAAGAACCCTACTCTGGCAAGCTTGAAAAGAAACCAATGATATACTACAATACAACAGAAAATGTTAGAACTTCTAAAAAGATTGGTTTAAGATAAACACAACCTGAGATCTTTCATGTATGAATGAATGAATGAAATGAGATTACCACACTCTTCAGGTTGTAATGCATAATAGCTCAAAATCATAATCTTGAAAACCTTCTTTCTTTAAAATATCTTCTCTAAAAACTCAGAAATCTTGATCACACAAAATGTTGTTTGAACTCAGAGTAAAACAGTAATTTGGGCACTTATGAAAGCTCAGAAAACTTTTGGGTAAGTCACTCTTGTTCAGAGTAAAATGTTCAATGTATATTTATAAGAAAAAGACTCACCAAGCTTTATATAAAACAGAATTAACTGACAATAATGGATTAATCCGCTAGTGTAATCGATTAAATTGCCATATGTAATCGATTAAAGTAACTAGATAATCGATTAAACTGTTCATCAGCTTTCTGGAAATGGTTTCATGAACATAATAATTGATTAAACCATTTAGTAATCGATTAAACCAGAACAGCATTATGAAAAACGAATTCAGATAATTGATTATAGAAGGAGGTAATCGATTAAACCAGTGATGCATGGTTTTTCATAAAACACTATGTAATTGATTACAAGAAACCAGTAATCGATTAAACTGTTCTTCAAGGCTTTTCCAGAAAAGTTTGAATACCTTTAATTGATTAAATTGATTGTGTAATCGATTAAAGCAGTAAGATTTGCTTTTTTAAAGAACTTAGCCTTTAAGATTTAAAAACCATGTATGCTTGATCATGAGAATGCACATGCTAAAGAAAAATCACAAGGCATTTAACTTGAACCCTTTAAACAAATTACAAATGCCATCAAAATGATTGGGCATGTAAAAAGCTAAAACATAATCAAGCCTTCAACCTTGGTTCAATTCCTCTTGCAGCTTCCTTTAAACTCAACATGAAGACCTTTGCTTAAAGAATTTTAGCTTTTAACATGCCATTCTATTGAAGGCATTTGTAATTTGTTAAGTTGTTCAAGAGGCCTATCTTGTGATCCTTGAATTGAATAAACATAACCATAAACATGCATACATGATTTAAGAAAAGCATAAAAGGTTTCATGTTTGCATATAGAAAGAAATTTCTCATGGTTAAGCTTTTGAAAAAACTCATCTGGAACTGATTTAATCGATTACCACCATGTGTAATCTTTTATTTAAGCCATGAAGAACATTGTAATTGATTACCATTCATTTGTAATTGATTACACAACATAGAAACTCAAAACATGTTTGACTGCCTTAATTGATTACCACTTTCAAAACATGTATGACTGCCTTAATCGATTATCACTCAATCCTAATCGATTACACAGGCTTATTTCAAATTGAAGGCTAACTGCGTTAATCGATTATAGGTCGTTTTAATTGATTACATTGTTCTTAAATCTTTTCCAGACTGTGCCAAGAACACTTTAATCGATTATTTTGGACATTAATCGATTACTTAAGTTAAAATAATCAATTAGCATAATGGTTTACTCGATTACATGCAGTTAAATCTATTTTCTATTGAAAGTTTTTGGGTTTGTTCATTTGTAACAATTTTAAGAACTTGATTCTACGATTTACCCATCACTCCCAAAGCTTTCAAAAGTCTGAGAAAAAGATTTTCTGAGTTTCATACATCTTGATTCAAATCCAAGAATCATACATCATTGATCATGTTTCTTTGAACAAGAGTCTTTCAAGAGAGCTGTTTTCAACATTAGCATTCATTCAACTTGAGTTTGCTTGGTAAAATTTATTCACTCATCTTCTGAGGATCATAAGGTTGTATCTCTCTTGAACTGTGAATTGATTTGTCTCCTTTAATTCATGTAAGTACTAAGATCAAAGAGTTCCTTTAGAGATTTTTCTGTAGTAGTGTTCTCTAGAGGTTAGAACAGAGTAGTGTTCTCTGATTCTTTGTGATTAGAAGTCTAATAAAGTTTTAGATTTTAGTTTCTTTATCTAGGGTAAAGATAGATTTTGAGTTAGTGGAACTCTAGCCAATGTTTGGTTAGAAGACACTGGATGTAGCTTCTCTTTTGAGGGGTGAACCAGTATAGATTTCGTGTTCTCTTCATTCTTAATCTTACAATCTTAATCTAGCTTATCTTGTGGTTAATCTCTTTCAATATCAACTGATATATTTTTTGCAATTGTTTGAAGTGAAGGGTGAATCTTGATTGATTGAAAGTTTTTTATTTTTAACAAGGGAAAACTTGTGATACGATCTTAATTTCCCTGTTAGTTTTTCAAAGAAATTTTAAAATCCCTGTTTTAACCCATTCACCCCCCTTCTTGGTTAATTGTGTGGTTTCATCGTTGTTTTCAATTGGTATCAGAGCTGGTTCTTGAGTGTTATTCAAGATCACTATCTTTTTCAAAGAAAATGAATACCACACAGATTACCTTCAAGGAGGGTGTCTCTCTCAATCGTCCTCCGATGTTTGAAGTAGAGCATTTCAATTTTTGGAAAAATAGAATGTAGATTTTCATTCAATCAAATGACCCCGGTGCTTGGAATGCAATTGAAAAAGGTCCTTTGATCCCTACAAAAATTGTTGATAATGAAAAGATTCCCAAGGAGTGGGATGAGATGACGGATGTAGAAAAAAGAGTTGTACAATATGATTTTAAAGTTAAAAACATGATTACTTCTGCACTTTCTTCTGATGAACTTTTTAGAACTGTTAGGTGTAAAAGTGCAAAGGAAATGTGGGAGATGCTGAAAGTTACTCATGAAGGAACAAATGAAGTAAGAAGATCAAGGAAACATGCCTTGATTCATGAATATGAAATGTTCAAAATGAGCACCATAGAAAACATTTCTTAGCTCCAAACAAGGTTCACTCACATTGTCAACCATCTTTTTGGTTTTGGAAAGATTTTTGATGCTGAAGAATTGAACACAAAATCTTGAAGTGTCTCATAAGACCTTGGCTGTAATGACCCACCACGTCGCTATTGTATCATTACCTCTTAAATGACCTCATGAACATGTTTAAACTGAAGATCTTTTTAATTTGACTGTGAAAGCAGTGGAAAATTTTTCCCATGAACACATAATTATCATGATCGTAAACAAGACACGAATAAATATCCCAATTGCACAAATATATGTATATATATATATATATATATATATATATCAAATGTGGTTTAGTTGTAAGCACAATTATCCATGTTCAAAACGTACAAGTGTTCTACAAATAAAGTAAGGAATTAAACGTCAGGGGTGCAACTAGCAAAACATGGGTGTGACTATCAAAGCCAGGGGTGTAATCAGCAAAACAAAACCCATGCCTAGGATTCATCACATCGACATCTCGACAACTCGGTGGCTCCAACCGAAAGTTGTCATCTTCCCGGTCACCTACTACTATCCGTCTGCTCATAAGAACCGGGTTCGCGATCATCACAAGTACCAAACCACATGGCACAACAAAGCAATGATGAGTTCATCATATAAAATAACAAACAAAAGATAACATCAGTTAAGGAAGACAATTCAAGCATCACAATCATCACCACAAAGTCCAGATATATGAACTCACAACCAGCATGAACACGTTTCCAGGAACAATCCACAATTCAACTTAAGATGTCTAGCATGATGCATGCTCCTACCCCAACTCTCAGCATGCAATGTGGTACCATCCCAGAAATAGGCCAAATCCATGGTCCAAATGATAGTTGTAGTTGACGTCGGGGTCACTCTGTCGTGCACAGGACTCACCTCCTCGTGGTGATCAACCAAACGAGTGTTATAAGGATCTCCCTACAGACGTGGTCCCCCAGTACTTCTCGTACTATTACAGTCAATCATCCGATTTCCGTCATTCAAATGAAGTATGTCTCTCATGGGCACCATCAACGTATCGCTCGGCACAGGAACATGCCGTCCTGGCTAGGATCTCCATACCCTCCCATGTTACATTCATACCGCCCCAAACGAGGGCCACCCCAACACGGGCTACAAATGTTGTATGTCTCTCATGGGCACCATCAACGTATGGCCCGACATAGGAATATCTCGTCCTGGCTAGGATCTCCATACCTTCCCATGTTACATACATACCGCCCCAAATGAGGGCCGCCCCAACACGGGCTACAAACAAGCGAACCAGTGTCAAGTATTGGGTGTCCGGGTCGGCACCTAGCTATGTCAACTCGAGGTAAGAACCCGAACAAAGTCGGACGAAGGCGGATAAGATCGGTCAAGGTCGGCAAGTGTCAGTCATAAGGGGTAAAGGTTGGGCAAGGGAAGACAAAGGTGGACAAGAGCCGACGAGGTCGGAAGGGGTTGGTCGAAGTCGGACAAAGGCGGTCAAGGATTCAAGGGATTGAACTTAACAAATTTGAAAGAGAATCGCCCAACCGGGTAAAGAACCCGGTGGCTCTCTTCCCGAGGAAGTACGAGTTCATCCGAGTTAGGGAACTCGGTAGTTCACTTTTTCGAAGAAACTTGAGCTCAACAGCTCTAAGGTATCATCCCGAGTAAGGAACCTGGTATGCCGACATCCGCAACAAGGACTGTCATGTTCTGCATGTACACATGCATGCTACGTAAACCGCTCAACTCGGCCAACCCATCTCGGTGGCTAACATCACAAACAAAGGTTGACATATATATGTAACTCAGCCAACCCTACCCGGTACTCAGCACCTTCACGAACACTTTCGCAAAGTGTTTTTGGGAGCCTTTCAGTATCAAAATGCCAACTCCACACACACATGCACGGGGAGTTCTTACAACATCAACTCCCCTTTTCCAGAATACCACACCAGACATCATTAAATATCAACACAAAACACCAATCAGCAAACATAGAGCATAACCCATTCCATTCATTCAAAGACACAACTTTCTGAAAAAAAATGCACACACAGACATGCAATCATGGCCATGGTTGGACCTTCTTGGCCCTCAACCATGCTACCTGAAACTGTTATCAGACATGATAAGCTCCCCTTACCTAACCAGAGGTTCATTTCGCAGCTACACGACGTGTTGTCCTAAGCTTTTGTTTCGACCACGAGGTCCTTCTCGATGTCGGGACTTTGTGGCAGGGACAGTGGTTCTTGTGGGTTGAAGGTAACACAGAGGGAGTAAAAAACGAGAGGTTTTTTGGGTGAGTTCTTGAGAGAGAGAGAATAGAGAAAATGCAAAGGTAGAAGAAGGAAGAGTACGCTTCCACTGCACACTCCTGCCCTTAAGTACTCAACTAACAGGGCAGGTTTGCCCTTTGTGAAAACGCAGTAACCACTGGTTAATCAAGGGCAGCTATCACCCACTCACATGCATACCAAGGCAAGGGCACTCATAACAGTAATTATCATATATACAATAAAATATGTAATTAACAACCATAACACACACATAGACGTCCAAATTAGCAACTTATAATCCAGGGTGTTACATTGGCAACCAAAAGTTATAGCAATAAAGGAATCAAAAGATCTATCCAAGATGTCCATGGCTGCACTTTTTGATAAGCTTCTTGAATATGAACTTGAAATATCACAGCTAACACATGCAGAGGATGTAGAGAAGAAACACAAGAGTATAGCCTTAAAAACTGCATCATCTAATGTGGAAAAGGAAGAAGAATTAAGCGAAGATGAAAGTGATGAACATATGAACCTAATAGTGAAGAGATTTAGCATGTTCATGAGAAGGAACAAAAATAAAAAGCTGTCAAAGTTTAACAAGAAAAATAACAACAACACCACCACCACCACCAACTTCGCTTGCTTCGAATGTGGTAAACTTGGCCACATCAAATCTAAATGTCCAATCTTTTTGATGAAACAACAAGGTGAAAGGAAGACAAAGAAAGAGGGGAAGTGATAGAGGACTATCTAAGGATCATGATGATGGAGGTCCATTCCAAGCCAAAGGTCTAGAAGGAGAGCTTGAAGCACTTCCTTTGGTGAGATTTGAAGGACCCATGACAAGGTCTAAAACCAAGCTTCTACAGGAAGAGATGACCAAGAGAATCATGGTTAGACTATTTAACAAGGACAAGGATGGAGGAATACACAAGGAGATGAATTGGAGCACCTTGAATATTGTAGGAGAGCTTGCTTCAGAATTCCTTTCGTAGCTTTTGTAATTTCGTAGTTTTCGTAATTTTCGTAATGCCGTAATGTCGTAATTTAGTAATTTCTTATTTGTGTAATGGGTCTCAATGTGGACTTAAAATAGGCCCAAACTATGCATTTTTAGGCTTAAATCTATAAGTACTCAAATATTGATATTTCTAAGACACTTTGATGAATAGAAATTAAGCATTTGCTTGAATTGGGAGCTTAGCCTCTTGTTGGTTCTTGATTGAAACCAAATTGATTCTTATCAAGGAAGCTTTCCTTTGTGGTGAATCCTCCTCCGACTTATCGTTCCATTTGTGGATCGTGGCGTCATTCTTAGTCATTCCTTAATCTTCTCCATTTTTCTATTTGAGTTTTAAAGCACCATTCATGGAGTCTTGAAGCTTGCAATTTCGGAAACGATCCAAACCAAGCATTCATGTCTTGGTAGTCATCAGGAAGCCAAAGAAGGCATACATAGCATGGGAAGACAATGATTCAACAACTTCTGAATCAACAAGTGAAAATGAAGAAGCAAATGTGTGCTTCACTTCCACAATAAGTCATGATGATGATTTCTCAAGTGCTAAATCAGAGGTAAATTCTGAATATAATAATGTTATTGATTCTTTCCATGAGATGCATGAAGAGGCCCAAAAACTTGCACAATCCAATAATAGGCTGAAAAGTAATCTTAAATGGCATGTTACCAAAATTGCTGAATTGCAATCTAAACTTTGCAATTTGAAAGAAGCAAATGAAAAACTTATTTCAAGTTACAAAGCTAATGGGTATGTATGTGCCTCATCATCTTCAAATGTTGATAAATGCAAGCTTTTACAAAAGGAATTTGATGATTACAAAAAGAGTCAATGTGAAAAATATGTTATTGCTTTCAAAAAATTCTTACTTGGTTGATCTTTTGAAAAGACTCTATAGAGGAAAATGTAGTTTAAATCAAATGCTAAGTATACAAAAGTATTTTGGAGACACTTTTGGTTTAAGTTACAAACATGGAGTAAAATCTTTTGGAAAAACAAAGTTTGTAACACCAAAACAGAAGAATCAAAGAGGCTTTTCAAAAACTAAGTATCATCAATTGACTCATTTTGAAAGAGCATCAAAATCTGTAACTTGCAATTATTGTACAAAGAAAGGTCATACATCCCATAGGTGATATGCTAGAAGATACTATGTGCCTAATGGTGAATGCATTTGGGTACCTAAGAGAAAAAGCAAACCAACTAACCCCTATGGACCTAACCCACATTGGGTACCTTTCTTGGCTACTTAATTTGAATTTTGCAGGTGTGTCTAAGAGCAAAATCAACATCATGGTATCTTGATAATAGATGCTCTAGACACATGACAGGTGACATGTCCATGCTCACAAACTTGACTCTCAAAGATGGAGGATATGTCACTTATGGTGATAATAATAAAGGAAAGATCATTAGAGAAGGAAATATAGGAGACAACTTCAAAGGACAAAGGACTCAAAGTCGCATTCAATGACAATTGTTGTTTGATATGTGATGGTCAAATCGATGAGGTTATCCATGTTGGAAAGAGAGATGGTAACATCTATATCCTCTCCATTGAGCATGCATTTATTCACAACACTAGCTGCCTAGTAAGTAAAGTTAATGACACATGGCTATGGCATAGGAGAGCTAGTCACATAAACATGCATCATATGAACAAGCTTATAAGAAAGGACTTAGTCATTCATTGGCTTACCTAAGCTTAAGTTTGAGAAGGACAAATTATGTGATGCTTGTCAAAAGGGGAAACAATCTAAGATTTCTTTTCAAAGTAAAAATGTTGTTTCCACCTCTAGACCCCTTGAATTGCTTCATATAGATTTATTTGGCCCTTTTAGAACTATGAGTTTGGGGGGTAATTTCTATGGGCTTGTTATTATTGATGATTACTCAAGATTCACATGGACTTTGTTTATAAGATCCAAGAGTGATGCTTTCATGGCATTTAGAAAATTAGGCAAGATCATTCAAAATGAAAAAGCATGCAATATTATTTCAATAAGAAGTGATCATGGTGGTGATTCCAAAATGAGTATTTTGAAAAGTTTTGTGAAGAAAATGGAATCAACCACAATTTTACAGCTCCAAGAACACCCCAAAAAAATGATGTTGTGGAGAGGAAAAACAGATCCCTTGAAGAAGGTGCAAGAACTCTTCTGAATAAGACAAATTTGCCTAAACATTTTTGGGCTGATGCGGTGAGTACAGTTTGCTATACTTTGAATAAATTACTCATAAGACCTATTTTAAAGAAAACACCTCATGAACTATACAAAGGTAGAAAACCAAATATATCTCACGTAAGAGCATTTGGTTGCAAGTGTTTTGTTTTAAACAATGGTAAAAACTCTTTTGGCAAATTTGATGCTAAAGCTGATGAAGTATTTCTTGGATATTCATTACAAAGTAAAGCTTATAGAGTTTTTAATAAAAGAACTTTGTGCATGGAGAAATCTGTTCATGTTATATGTGATGAGTCTAACTCCTCCAAGGAGGAAAATGAGTGTGATGTTGATGCAGGTCCAATGGAAGAATACATACAACTCAATGATTTAAATGAAAAGAAAAAGGTAGAACCAAATGTTGATATGGAACAGTCAACACCCATCCAAAAGCCCAAGGATTGGAGAACTAAAAGAGACCTTTCCCTTGACAACATAATTGGGGAAGTTTCCAAGGGAGTTTCAACTAGATCCTCACTAAGAAATCTTTGTTGTACTATGGATTTTGTTTCACAAATTGAACCAAAGAGCATTGACCAAGCTTTGCTTGATGAACATTGGATGATGGCCATGCATGATGAATTGAATCAATTCAAGAGAAATGATGTTTAAGAATTAGTTCCTAGACCCTCTTCTCACAAACCTATTGGCACCAAGTGGGTTTTCAGGAACAAACTTAATGAAAGTGACATCATAGTTAGGAATAAAGCTAGATTGGTTGCAAAAGGTTACAACCAAGAGGAAGGCATAAACTATGATGAAACCTATGCTCCAGTAGCTAGGTTAGAAGCCATTAGGTTATTGCTTGCATATGCATGTTTAATGGATTTTAAACTGTTTCAAATGGATGTTAAAAGTGCCTTTTTAAATGGATATAATGAGGAGGAAATCTATGTTGATCAACCTCCTGGTTTTGTGGATTACAAACATCCAAACCATGTCTTTAAACTAAGAAAAACTCTTTATGGTTTAAAACAAGCTCCAAGGTCTTGGTATGAGAGATTGAACAACTTCTTGCTTAGCAATCTTTCATAAGATGACAAGTGGACAAAACTTTGTTCATCAAGAAAAAATAGATTTAACCTGTTTCAAATGGATGTTAAAAGTGCCTTTTTAAATGGATATAATGAGGAGGAAATCTATGTTGATCAACCTCCTAGTTTTGTTGATTACAAACATCCAAACCATGTCTTTAAACTAAGAAAAACTCTTTATGGTTTAAAACAAGCTCCAAAGTCTTGGTATGAGAGATTGAACAACTTCTTGTTTAGCCAATCTTTCATAAGATGACAAGTGGAAAAACCTTTGTTCATCAAGAAAAGTGGCAATGATATCTTGTTGGTTCAAATCTATGTTGATGATATTATATTTGGTTCAACAAATCAATCCTTGTGCAGAGAATTTTCTATCATAATGTAGAATGAATTTGAAATGTCTATGATGGGAGAGATAACATTCTTCCTTGGACTTCAAGTCAAGCAAATGAAGAATGAGACATTTCTTAGTCAAACTAAATACTGCCTGGAAATGATCAAGAAGTTTGAAATGGAGAAAAGCAAGGATGTTGCAACTCCCATGGCTACATCAACATATCTTGACTCAGATGAAAAAGGAAAGAGTGTTAATTATTCAAAATACAGAGGAATAATTGGATCTTTATTATATTTGATTGCAAGTAGACCTGAAATTATATTAAGTGTGTGCTTGTGTGCTAGATATCAAGCAAATCCCAATGAATCACACCTCACTACAGTCAAGAGGATATTTAAATATCTCAAATCAACACCAAAAGTTGGACTTTGGTATCCTAAAGGTGCATCTCTCAATTTAATTGGATATTCTGATTTTGACTTTGCAGGATGCAAATTGGATAGAAAGAGTACTAGTGGAACTTACCACCTATTAGGTAGCTCACTAATCTCTTGGCATTGCAAGAAGCAATCTTGTGTTGCTTTATCAACTGCTGAAGCTGAGTACATCTCTGCTGGAAGCTATTGTGCTTAAAGCCTATGGTTAAAGCAACAACTACAAGATTTTGGTGTAGAGTTAAAAGAAATACCCCTGCTTTGTGACAACACAAGTGCCATCAACATATCCAAGAATCCAATTATGCATTCAAGGACCAAACACATTGAGATAAGGCATCATTTCCTCAGGAATCATATCCAAAAGGATAATTGTACAATTGAGGTTGTAGAAACACTTGATCAATTGGCTGATATCTTTACAAAACCCTTGGCAAGAGATAGGTTTTATGCAGTTAGAAACATGCTAGGTATACTTGATGAATCCAACATATGCTAGCATGCTATTAAATTGCCTTTCTAAATGTTGACTCACTGAATGATTGACCATATATAAAAAATGCATAAAAATGAAAATCCTGCTGCATAATCACTATATATTCTGCATAATGGATTGTAATAATCGATTACTACGCGGGATATGATGAGGACATCAAAGGTCAACTTGACATCAAAGACCAAGACCCAATACAAGGCATAGGAGGACCCATGACAAGAGCAAGAGCTAAAAAGACCCAAGAAGCTTTGCAACATATAATAGCTAACCTGAGGGCAATCCAATTGCATGAAGGAACCCAAAATCTAGAGGGCTGCATGAGTGGACTACTAGTCACATGTATTGCTTGCTTGGAGTGATAATAA